>JACSZP010004845.1:0-20753 GCA_016161895.1 Pinna nobilis | reverse complement strand
TTTAAACAGACCTCCAATTGAGGTTTGTTCCACTCTCTAAAGGCTTTTCTTTATGTCCAATTTCTTGAAAAATACAATATAAAAGGGAAAAAGTGAAGATACTGGGATATAATATGGATATTTCTATCTACTTTCCCCCGTTTTACTTACAATACCAGATGAAATGCATTGGAACATTTTATCAATTTTATTGCAATCTACATCTTAAGTATAGGGCAAAGGGTAAATCTTTAAAAAAGATAAAGGACATTTTCAAAACGGCGGGGGTTCTGTAGAAAACACTGGGTTGCTCTAAAGACTGTTCATTGTGTTTATTTGTATGTAAAAATATCTGATTTCAAAAACAAAAAACAAAAATTTTCTGTCTCAGAATTTTAATAGATTTTCCATCAATTATCTTTCCAACTACCATATTTTACTTCCGCCACAAAAATCACCAAAGACTGATAATAATATTGTCATTCTCCAGACTGTTTCCAAATTTAAGATAGAGGTAAAACAAATTCAAATTTGAATACATGCTGATTAAATGAATTTGGTTAATTATGCATATTATCCACATAATTTTCGTCTCAAATTCAAAATGCGAGAATTTTGTTTACCTTGATTACCTCACGGAAATGACTGCCATGCAAAATCTCATTTGACACTAGTTAGCATAATAAAATGAAAATCTATAACACAACAATTTTTAATTTCAAATCAACAATAATTGAACTGGTAGTTTGCAAAGACTTTGGAACCAAAAGTAGTTATCTTTTGCATCGAGGCTCAGAAAGTATCGAAAACAAAATTAAGATGTTCTTTCACCTGCATTTTCACATAAGAAAATCTCTGCAAAATATTTTTCTTGGAAAAATCATAAAAATACTTCCATAAGCAAAAATCTGAGTACAATCCTCAACATGCTACATAGTCCCTTGACTGACAGCATTGAGGTGCGAATGACTCAGAATATAAGCGAGAAGTAGACAAGTCATACTTACATCACAGATCGTACAGTGCCACCTGGTTTCCACGTGGGATTTACAGCCATTGCATGTATACACAAAGTTATCTCTTCCTTGATTATGAAGTTCATATAACAATGCCATTGTGGAAAACTTGGCTCTCCTTAACGAAGAGAACTCCTGATGCTTGTCTCTAGCCATTGTCAAAAACGCATCTCTACCATCCATTAAATCACAAGTTATGTATGGATCCGGATCCTGAATATGAGGCAGGCCCTGAGCTGCCTGCTGACTAATGAGTCGTATCACAAAAAACACCTGTAATGGAATATATCAAGTGTTTATTGCCAGCGAATACACACATATATACAAGGACTTGGCATATAATTAACTTTACAATGTACTTCAACCATATTTTGCTGGTCAGGTAAAGAGAAAAGTCTCTCTTCTCACCTTCCTTTCATTTTGTTTCCAATATCTACAGTGTCTAAGAAACATGTTGAAATGTAATTTTTATGTCCAACAACAGCATACTTCATAACGGCACTTTGAGAAAATGCAGAATCAAAATCTGAAATGAGATTACCTCCCCTATCAATTCATATCGCAATGGATTCACCTGGAAATATTGCAGGAATTTGAAATGCTTTAATATGAGACACAGAAGAAACTCTTACAACAACATACATGTACATGCCCATGCATAGACACACATATACTGTACTTCTATTTTCAAGGCTCCAATTCATTTGTCAGGCCTTTTCAAGTTTTACTTTTTTTCAATTCATCAAAAGCTATTCATAAGATGGTGTATGTTAGGTGTAGTACAGTTATGGCCACAACTAGTTCTTAACACCAAGAAGTTTTGAACATGATCCAAATATTATCCTTGTCTTAGAAAGGATATATACTTTATCACACCAGACAACTCAATACAATTTCATAATGTCCTTCAGTTCACAAAATGGCATTTTAACAAGAATAAACATATCTTTTTATTTCGAACTTCAAGACAATGATAGTAGACACACGAAACTCATAATACCGAATAATTTAAGTCCCCTTTTGGATTTAAGCCAAGAGCCATAACTCTGCTCAAAGTAAATCAAACAGAAGGAAGCATTAACTGGACCTGTAGCCCATTGATACACACCGAAGGATCCAGTTGAACAATACATTTATAACGTACGGTAACTTGCTGTTAGCCACTAACTACAAGTTAAAATTTTAGCTTGCCATTTGCTACCTACATGATGTAATTGCAGAATTATTTTGTTAGTTAACTACAAGTTTAAAAATCAAAATTTTATTTACCACAACCACACATTTAACTAAGAGTTTGTTCATAATTAAATTAAACAACAAATCAAATTATTGTGTAACTGGGTCCATTTCTGTATCTGCAGCAATTTCAGTGAAAAATCTGGAAACCCCTCTGAGACTAAAAATTGACAAATAATTCTGTGTACAACCATTCAAACTGGGAACAACACAAAGTATATGACACTAACGCCAGAAATCTTACCTCTTTATGCTTCTCCATAGTGGAGTAAATTTTTTGAGTGAGATCATTGCCACCATGTGGCATATTGGTCTTTTTATTGTTTTTTCTTTGGTTGCTTTTATTTTTGTTGGCTTTCTTGTTTCTACCGCTCTTCCCCTTCTTCTTTCCGACACCCTAGAATGAGAAAAGAAATTCAGTGCAGTACAGGTGAGTACTCATCAATTCAACAACTGTTTTCATAATAAAAAGAATGCAGCGAGTTGACCAGTAGGTTGTAAAACATTAATACACAAATAGAATCTGGTAGGAAAGTGAAAAATTCAAATCTGAAATGTTGACACTTAAGTGATGTAGAAGTATGATGAAATTTATCCACACTATCAAATACACACAATAATTAGAGATATTAAAACTGACTAGGTCCCTTCACCTGTCTCAATTCATGAGAGATCAAGATCAAAGCAAGGTCACTAGGTCAAATGTCTTGGTATCAAAGGCTAAGACTTGATATAATGAAGGTATGAATGAAATATGAATGCTCATTCCTGATATCATAAGAAAAATCTGTTTTTAGAACTTCCAAACTACATGGGCAGATGAAAAGTCATTCAGTGTAACTCATATATATTTCCCTTATCAAACAAAGTTGCCCGGGCAATAAAAAGTCCAGAAACCTACAGTGTGACAGGTAGACAGAGTAATGTATCTGACTTTGACAAATGACCACTGTGTACATGTACATACCTGATTACTGCCCTCTCCCTCATCAATACATTCTGGTTCCTGTTCAGCAGCAGCTGCTTCAGCCTCCTCCCTTTTCCTCTTCTCTTCCTCCTCCTGGTCCAACTCCTTGATACTCTCCTCCAGCACATTGGGCCAGAAGTCTCCCTCAAAATACGGGATTTCTGTGGCACTTGTTATGTTATTTTCAAATGCATCTTTTAGTATATCCTGCAAGAAAATAAAACAGAACTTAGTCTGGATTATCTATATACATGTACTGATAAAATAAAATAGATCCCCTTCAATAGAATTGAGATTAACAAAAACAATACACTTTTCACAAAAATGTCATCTGGTCAGAATGCCAGAATGCTGGTCTTTTCTTAAAGTTTTGTCCTAAACGAACATTCATATTCATGATCATGACTTGCCCAATCAAGTAGAAAGCAAAGATCGTATGCCATCTGGACCTACTCATTTTTTTTTACTCATGTAAATACATCATATTTACAAGTCTGGATATCCAAGCTTTGAAGTGTAATTTCTTGACATTAATGTTGACACTAACGCTGATGTATGGGCAATATTATCAGTCACCACTCACTTAGTGCAGAGAAATTAAAATGTAGAATTCATAGGGCAATAGTACATCTAACCACTCACTTAGTTCGGTGATCTTATATTGTAGGATCCACAGGGCAAAAGTACACGTTACCGCTCACTAAGTGTGGAGAGCTTAAAATTTAGGAATCACAAACATTTCTTTCAGCATAACGCCTATCCAATCAACAATGCGTACCTTGTAATCTATCACACATCGCTCAATGATGGCTTTATCCAACATCTTTTTGTACCAGTCTTGCAGCCTCTTGGGTTTTGGAATTTTCTGTTCCGGTGGATGACAGTGGAAGATATAGTCATCTCCTTCACTGGGTGGGCAAGCCCAAATATGAGCCCAAACATAGCCCAACTGTTTCACATATTCTAAATAGCCAATTAGAATTTCATGATACACTGCCGTTCTGATTTGTCGTGGTTGGAAGAAGTGGACACTGTCCAAGTAGGATATGTACACTCGCCTGATGAAATAAACAAAAATATATGATACTGATGATATAATATATGTGTGAAATTTACAAATACTTCCCCATGAAATTGACATTACAGATAAGCGAGTAAAAATTTACATAATGTTCTGTTTAACTAACTGCAAGCATGATAAGAAAAGTTTCACATTTATTGTTTTTACATTTAATCGTTTTTTGAAAATTTCCTTTTCTTCATATAAAGTCTTATTTACTTCATTAATTTTCTTTACAATTTGTACACATAAGAGGTTTAATGTTCCTGCCTTAGAAAAACTTCGAATCTCCTGAACATTTTATTAAAGCCTTTTGATCCAATTAACTGATTACTGGAATTTAGTGATCGAAAGATATGAATTAAAGTTATGTTGTAAATATTGCATCAGTTTTGTTTTTGCGATATAGACCATCATCCAAAACACAGAAAATAACAGTATTTATTCAAAGGTTAAAAAAACACTCTTTTCTTAATTTAAAAATTTTGATTTCTTTAAACGAACTTTTCAGAATACTAGATATATATGGAGGCCAAGGAGAAACACAGGTGACACTCTACCTTGTATTTGGCATGGGAGCTTCTGATCCGTATTCTTGCACATGCATTCCAAAGAAACAGACATCCGTGCCATCGATTTCTTCAAATGCAAACATTGCTTTGGCCCTGTATGTATAACTACCCTCCATTTCTCCATTGTCTACAAATCTGAAGAGAGAAGATCAATAAGTATTACAGGTCATGGATATGTAGGCCAATGGCCAGGTTACGAGTTCATCTGGATTAACATTGACTAAATTACAATTACTAAACATTTGTTAAACAATATGTAAATGTTTCTTATAATATTGAACAGATTCTATAAAATTATGTATGCTCACACTCATAATTCATCGAAAAATGTATAAATCTATTAAAAAATCTGTTCATAATTATACAAACCATGCATAAAAGTCACATACAGCAGGTAGTTCATTAAATTTGTGGGTTACTAGGGCAGGTTTGATTGTATATATTTTCTCTGTGACTGGGTATTAGCAGAATTAGATATATAATCAGACCAGGAAGTGTTTAGTTAAGTACACTTACTTCATTCTCATGCCAGGCTTGACTTCTACAACCTTCTCCGTACTCGACAGAACTTTGATTGTAACTTCACCAGCACTCGCATCTTTCTTCTTCAGAAAATTATTCACTCTGTTCTCTAGGTACGTCCCCAACTTTGTGGATGGAATTCCTGAAAAACACAAATCTAGCCGCCCCCGAAAAAAATCAGATTAGAAAAATTGTAGGAGCCTTATCATTCATTATAAAAGAAAATCTAAGAAATTTGATAGATGTCATCCACAAAACTGAATTTTCTAATCAAAATAAACTTCTTTTTGCACATAACCCAGCTTTTTTTTCTATTTTTGCAAAGATAGCCTAAACGTATCTATCTATGTATAATAGTCACTATATTGCTTAAAATCATTCACAGACCATTCTGAAATTACACTGGATCTGCTCCAATACTTAATACACTATTCCATTGGATCTGGTTGTTTGCATTCACAGAAAGACTTTTATGATACATGACAAACACAACTTAGCCAAGTGCAAAATTCCTATGTAATCCAACAAGCATAGTGATCTCTTAAGAAAGTTCTTTTAAGCAACAATTTATGATTATACCTTGATTTGTGAGTTGAATGTAACACTCAAATTAAGATAAAAAAAAATTAAGAAAAAAAAACCAAAAAAAACCTACATGATCTTTCTAGGATAATCAATCATTCAAATACAAGTATCATTCAATTTTCTTTGTCTGTTAACACTTTCAACTCTACGTATCAAAATGGTATGTTCTTTTCCATTGTCTTAAACTAGTCAATTATGGTCTGTGATGTTGAAAGGGTTAAGAATAGTGGGACAAACTATGCATTTATTTGCTACCATTGTCAATTTCAGAATAATTTTACTTACTTCTTGCAGAATACTTGTTCTCTTTCCTTTTCGTTCCTTTGGCTTTGTGACAATTATCACATGTAAATCTACAAAGGATAAGAAATCAGGTCATCAAACAAAAATGTAAATAAGTTAAAAAGTTTACAATTTCTTANNTATATCTAAACTCAAAGACTTTCCAGGTGACAAACTAGTACTTTTTAAGGCCTCATGGAGAATTTACTGGCTTTCAATACCTAAATTTTCTGTCCAGCAAAATGCAAGGCAAGCATAAATAATCAAAAGGCAGACATTTCGCTTTTTACTAGCAACTTGCACATTGATATTACTGATAATTACATAAGCTCACTTTTGGCAGTTCATATTCCAACTTTAATAGTAATGTGTTCAGCTATTCTATGCAAAGTTGTACATCAAACTAGATTTACTTACCCATTTGGCCATATTTGTTCAAAATGCAAACAACAGATTTGATGCAGCTTTCTGCCACACTCATCACAGTCTATAAATGGTTCATAGTCTAGTTGATCATTTTTCATTCTCTTAAATTGGTCTTTTCTGATTTTCCTGAAATAAAATTTCAAGATTAGACATTTTATTTCAGTAAACACCTCATGAAAAACAGGTACATAATATAGATTTTTTTTTATTTTTACAGTAAAGATTTAGTTGAGTTCAATGCATGCACTACAAATTTGAATCAATAAAACTTTGTGATCAAAGGTCATCCAAATTTTGAAGCTTGAATTTTGAAGAAATTTCAAAAGAAGAAGATGAGACTTACGTGACGGGCTGAGTAGGGTCATCTGCAAGCTCTACCTCATCCCCCTGGATTTCTTGAAAGCACTTCTCACAATACATATATCTGTAAACAAACCGAGTAGCATTATTTGTAAGTAGATAAAACAGTCAACTTCTCTTATAACCAATGCTACCGGACCAGTAAAACAACTACGTTATATCAGCATTTCATTGTTGCAGGTTTTACACACATTGACGGTAAACACATTGGGCTCGGAAATTTAGTTTGTTATTACCAGAAATTTGGTGTTCCCAACTGCTATTTTCAAAGTTCACTGTATATACATAATGTCATAAAGGGTAAAGTAGTCATTCTATGAAATTGAGGAAAAGAGAATCTGGAAATGCTATTACAGTAATGAATGCATAATCAACTTAGGAATGGTAAGAAAGTAAATGATGTAACAATGAACTAATCTCAGAAACCAATGCAGGTTATCACTTAAAGCATGGAAAGCATTTAACATGTTACATAAATATTTAAACGATGCTGCAATTTTCTTTACATTTCAATTTTTAGAGAGATTCAGACGTGGAATTCTGAGTCATTCAATAAGCAATAGTACAATGCAAGCTGAAATGCACACCTGAATGAATGAATATTAGCTCTGAATGAGGGGAAATTACTCTTACCTGTTTTGGAAGCTGTAGTATACAGAGTCCCTGGAAATTGTGCAGAGCTGCTTGCCATAGCAACATAGAACTTGTGGACTAAACACATATTTTCTACCACAACAGTATCCTAAAGACTGCATAACACCATCTATTTCACCTTCAAATACCTCTGAGAGCTGAAAAATAAATTAAAATCAAGTCTTGAATACTATATCTGAAAGGTTTGTCAACCTGTTGATTTACTTGAAAGAACTAATTGTTAAAATAATAGAGTGGATACAGTGTTAAATATATACTTAAGACCTTATTCAGCAAGTAGAAAAAGATTTGTATGTTGCGAAATGTTCTTCAATGCTTCATGGTTTACATTTCAGATGAAAATCACTTTATATGTAATTTTTTTATTCAACATGTTACAGAACCCTCATTGCTCATCAGCAGCAAGTCCCCTGCAAAGGCTAAAATCTGAAGCCCGTCACCAGCATTTGGTAACATCTCCATATGGTTGAAAAATTCTTGTTTGGAAGGATAGGAGCATACCTGCCTGATACTTAGGTTTGAAAGGCTTAGCCTGTTAACAAAGCAAACATGATTAGCTTGAGTTACCTACCTTTGAACTGTACTTATAGACACGGGAAGTTTTCCTATTGTACAACCAAGCATTGTCAAACATCATCCATATGTCATCTACATACTGCCAGGGATCTGTGTACTGCCCTGTGTCAAGTTTTCTTCTAATGGTAGACAGATCAATCGGTTTCTTCACAATATCAAAGTAGTCCTGAAATGAAAACAGAAATAACATTGAAATCCCGATAATTAAATAAAGCATCACACGTAAAATAATGCCCCAATTTCATGTGAATTCGCGTTCACTCAACTTGCACTGCCAGATGAATCTTTTCAATTTTGGTATGGCCTCTCTTCCTTTTTATAATGACCTTTGAGAACAAAATAATTAAACATTAAACTAATAAAATGTTCAAATTGAAAAAAGGCCTTTTGAAACTCTCATCTTAAAATAGAAAGGGCGTAATTGTTTGATCTGATTGAACTGGCAATTAATCAGCAACAAATATGAAAAACTAATACATAACATCTTATCCTGTTACAAGTTCTAAAAGCAAAGAAAAACCATTATAAATTTTGTCATACCTTGGCCTTACAAGGAAATGGCCAGATCTACGTATTCAAGAGCTTGCGGCACATTATTTACTATAACTGTAAAATTTATCAGATTTTCTTTCGAGTCAGATACTTTAAGAACTTACAGATGTTGGTGAATTACCCCCATTCCCTTGATGTATTCATGCAGTGTTCCGTTTGAACATATTAATACCTTCTTAACTCTGCAAGTATTCCCTATACTTACAGGAATCTGTAGTAACACAGGATCTACTGGCTGCCTAAACGGCATGGACTCCGGGTCCTGGCGATACAGCTTCTCGAGGGTGGGCATCAATGCCTGCCGCAACTCGTCTGGTTTAAATACTGAAAAAGAACATCATCTCATTAATTACAGGCCAATAAAAAGGCACCTTGGTATAACTATTGACTATAACAGTGCAAATTAGATGAATTGGAGTTAAAAAAAAAATGTCCATTAACTCCATCCAGTCACCAATAAGATATATATGCATCTTTAGATTTTATGCCCAAACATTAAGTATGGAATCTTGAAGATGATGCCAACATGACCATTTTTCAAATGTCAGACAGACACAGTGATACCTGTTGAGGAAGGACCCCAACTGAAATATTGCAATTACAATTTGAAATTATTGACTACCAAATATCAGTAATATGTCACACTATGCTCGTTAACAAAATACTGCAGTTATACTAACTTTTCTTTTGTCTGGGTTGTTTGGGTGTGGTTGGACCACTTGAGGCTCCTCCACTGGCAGGGACAACAGCTGTAGAAGTTGCACTTATTGCTGGTTCTATTGGACTATCTTTGGCTTCTTGACTGTCTCCCTCAGGTACTGCACTTGCGACACTTTCAGCCTTAGGAGTGGACATTTCCACACTAGCTAGTCCACTACTGCTACGATCTTGTGGTTCTTCTTTCATCTGCAAAACCATAACGCCCAAAAATGAATGAAACTTGATAGATCAGAAGGCAACAACTAGCAACAAAGTTACAGTGTTGGGGAAGTCAAAGGGGCATAACTGTACAATAAAGAAAGTTGAAGATACCAAAAGGGCATTAAAAATTGAAAAATCGAATGATGGAAAACACCATGACCAAAACAAAGGGAGACAATACTACAAACATTAAGCAACATATACCAATCATTAAACGGACAGAGGTATAGGAATATTACATATTGTTGTCATCATAAAACGCTAGATTACCTGTGCTTCAGTTGTGGGCTCCTGTTTGATGTCATGCTCAGTTTTGACCTCTAATTTGATATCTGGTTTGACGTCGCAAACTGTGGTTGCAGTGGTAGTTACCACACTGGTGGTGGTCGCTGATGATACAGAGGTTGCTTGTACTGTAGATACAGACTGAGTATTGCCAGTGGTACAGGGCGCCATCAGGACTTCTGACAGTGTCTGAGGTTGTACAGCAGATACACCTGTGTCATCCATGCCTGGTTCTGTCTTGATCTGCATCAGAGACTGGGCATTACTTACAGCTACTGACTACAAAAGATATAACAAGAGAATATGTAAAGCAGACCTAAATAAAGAACATGCAAAGAAGATATAGGATAAGGGAGAGCAAGATTTGTTACAGCAACCTCAACACACCTATACGGCATTGAATTAATTCTAAGGCTATAAATTAACATTCAAACTTTATGACAAAACTTATTTTTTGTGAAAGATAGTTTGATCAAACTGCAGTCAAAACCATTGTATTTAATGATACTTACACCTAATGTTTTTAAGAACTTGTAATATTGACTCTTTGCCAAAAATGTCTCAAGTGGAAGTCATTTGTACTACTAGCAAAAAACACATACATAAACTTGTTTCCCATATGTTACAGAACAGATATTGACTTTAAACTACATCTTAACGTTACAGTTTCGTTTCCAACATGGAGAATTACACTTACAACTTCTAGTTCTTTAAGTTAATATTCGAATAGAATGATATTTCACAAAGTTACAACATCAGGTAGATTTGGGTCCCTGCAGAATAAGACTAATAGAATCTATCTCTGTTGCCTTGTAAATGATTGAGTAATCCATTAGCCCGAGTGTCAGGTTGACCACATCCATGTCCCGACTTGTGGATGTTAGGTTTGTCATTTTGCACTTAAAATAGGGATAACTCAATGAACTTGAGACAATGACACCTTACCTGTGGCTGCTGTGATGTCAGAGTTGTGGTCAGTGACATCGACGGCTGTGTTTGACTAGTTATCTGTGGTTGAGATACAGGGGATGACTGTGATGACAGAAGATTTCCTAGTGCTGAAGTAAGCTGGCCTGGCATCTGAGAGCCACTCTGTGCAACTTGTGACATAGCAGGTTGCTGATGAGAGAAAACAAAATGGTAAAAGCTCCAATTCCAAAACATTAAGAATACCTAAATAGGTAATTTGTAATCTCGATAAAATTTGTTTCTTTAGCAAAGAGAAAAGGAACAAAAATCCAATGAGTTCTTATAATTATTTTTTATCCTTTTTTTATCACTAAATTTTATTTTAGCATAATAAAACTATGTGACAGAGACATAAATTACTCAAGAAAATAAATTACTCATTTAACAATACACCATAGGACCTAGGATATGCAAATTCAAAACACAGGCCTGTGTAATATGCTCCACAAATGCTGCAAGATAATTCTAATATTACTCATTAACCCTTAAAATTTCAAAACGCAATCTTCCAATCAACAAAAAGGGCCCACTTGAATGTTGCATGTGGGGGGAAAGGAATTAAACGGTCAGTCCCAACCAGCCAATACAATACTACACTAAAAGTGAAACAGAAAATATACATACATTTACTTGTTGTCTGTCAAAATGTTGTTGTTGTTGCTGCTGCTGCTGAGGTGGCGGCTGTTGTTGCTGCTGTGTCGGGGCAAACTGTGGAGGTGGAAGCCTGTTCTTGATTTGTTGCAACTGTTCTTGTGGAGTCATGACAGCCAACTAAAAATAGATGGTGGGACTCACATTTTAATACATATATATTATGAAGTCTATCTTCTAAATACTGTATACAGGGTTATTTTTGCCCCGTGTTATTTTCGCCCTAATGCACTTGCAAACAGTTTCGCCCTGTTTTAAATTCGCCCAGTCTCCACATAATTCTATTGAATCAATTTACTGTTTTGAATTCGCTCCGTTTTGAATTCGCCCACAGACAAAAAGGGCGAAAGGAGTGAAAATAAAGCGGGGGCGAAAATTTCCCTGTATACAGTAATTATACTACTTATTACTTGACTCTTGCATGCTGTATAGAAAGACAATTGAAAAGCCTAATGGAACTAATTCATGTGTCATGTGACACCCAATAGTGTTTGTGTGGGACTATTACCGCCAATTCTGATGGAACTTAATTCTTCGTAATCTTCCTGCTGTAATGACGTTTACATGAGATATCTTCCCCAAGCGTCATTCTATCACTATTGGAAACAATAGTCCTGTACAAAGATAATGTATATCACATGGTAGGCCTACATCAATCAGTTCCATTAGTTGTTTCTGACGCCTATATCATACTAAGATACGAGTCATCCATAGGCCTTCTGCTCCGACAAGACGTGATAAAAAAAATATGAAAACAACTGTAAATCACACAATTGTACTTACTTGTGTTGCAGTGGGTGACCTCTGAGACATAGAATGTGGTGCTGGTCTTTGCGCTCTGAGCAGATCGGTCATCTGAGTTTGAGAAGGAATGGCAAATGGATCATTCAAGTTTGGCTGGGATAATGGCTGGCCAGGAACTGCCAATGGACCATCTGCAAATTTAGAGGAAAAAGAAAGGTTAATTTACCCATGTCCATAAATGCTTAGCGATACCAGACTGTGATTACACAGGCCTTTTCCTGTAGTTCCCAATGAAGAAAATTTCTTTTTTCCCAATTTGACCGAAGAAATTTCCCGATACTTGAACTGATATTTATGTTTGATATTTATTTACTAGTGTTTCATAGCGATACAGAACATAAAATGCAATTAAAGAGCTACCCGGTATAATACAGCTGTCAGCACTATATAGGAAGTACAGTCAAACACTGATTATCCAGACTCTGCACGAGATACAAAAAGTCCTTCTCTTCTTATCAACACACGGACAGTTACATAAATTGGCACTAAAAAAAGCCTGTCATCCCTGCCATATGCACTGAACCGCATAGATAAACACTACATAAGTTGAATACTAATCTGTGTCGTTTTACCTTTGCAAATTTCAAAACAAACATTGGCTTCACTAATTACCTGCTTAAAAAGGCTATTACCCAGTGTAATAAACAATCGGCATTGGTAAAGTGTCCCCAATAAACACTTATACGTAAGTAATACGTAATGAGCACATACTGCATGGCCCCGTTTTTAGGTAAGAGCTCCTACATGTAGCATATACACATTCAGGGCCGCACTTTCAACCAGTAACAAATGAATAAAAAGGATTCTCAAAACTTTCTTTTTTTACATGTATACCATCTTTAAATGAAAACTCTGAAATGTTAGCATACAATTTTTACCATCCTTTTAGCATTTGTATCTAAAATTACCCAACATGGTAGTGAATATGAAAATAAACTTTTAGCTTCACGTCAATGCAGGCTTTAAATAATACCGGTAGTGATGCAACAGTGGATGAGCTGACTTTGGATTTCGTTCTAAACACAATGACCTGTAGTCAACAAACTCAAGAAAAGGTATCCAAATGTTTTTAACAACAGAATAATAAACAAATTATTGCAAGATAATATCTTTAATATAAATATGTAGATCTATATCGTCCTCTGTAAAAACATGTCTGGAAAAAATGGGGGACATAACATTTGTTCGTACGAGCAAACAATCCGGATAATCTGCGTCCAGATAATCGGCGCTAGACTGTACATAAGGCATGTTAAATAATTTTACCAATTTAACACCAATTTGCGTTAAAATTCCCATTTGGGTTGTCAGTTGCATTTTTCCGAAAACTGACAGGAAAAGGCTTGTTACAAATTTGCTGATTGACCTCATGAAAAAGGTCTCCAGAAAGAGATTGAAAAACTTAATTCTAAGATAAGCATACTCCGAAATCATCATAAAATCACATAATACACATATGAAAGGTCAATTTATTGAATATCTGTTAATTGACATTTGTTTGGTAAAATGCATACATAAGGAAGAAAATGGAGTTGATTCTTTTGTGTAAGCATCTTCAGAAAAATTAACAACACAACCAGTGTTTTTTCCTAAGCCCTGAATTGAAAACCATAAAAGTAAAGGATTTACAGAACTCTGAATTGTATTTTCAATTTTAGCCTCTAAATCAATCAGGATTCAGTATTTAAGTTTTTATTCTCGAGTTTTACAATAGTCATATCTAGGACAGAGAAGTCATATCTAAGTACAGTGTGTTACTTCATAACACATATCGGACATTTCTAATGTCAAACGACTTAAGATGATGGAGTTAAGTTTCAACTAACTTAATTTAGTATGATATCTCATAAGATAGATATTGCTTTTCTAATGCTAAACAATTCAAAATTATGAAGTTAAGTCTCAACTTACTTAATCCCGGTCTAGGTTGTGCTGTTGTTACGCCTTTCATCCTTTGCAGTCGCTTCTCTTCCAACTCCTTTTGAATTTTATAAATTTTCTCAGCTAGTAAGTGATAGTACTCCTCCTAATTAATGTAAGAAGTGTCACATAATCAGATATAAATAGATTTAGGTGATATCACTTAATAAGAATCCTAGAATCAAGCCTACAAAAGTCAAGTACTGCATTTATATTTGTATATAATGCACAGAAAACAAAAAGGAAGCCAAAGTATGGTAAGGACAAAGGTCTAGTGGTCTCTGTGAAGTGAAAGTCTAACCAGGCTTGCAAAGTAAATGAAACTTAGTCTTAAAAGAATGATAAATGTGAAGTAGCCCAGCCATGCCCTGTGTATGATGTAGTCTTCCCTGGCTGGTTAGTTGATTGCATTATTGTTAACCTTTTCAACACCATAGACCGAAATTGACTGGTCCAGACAATAGAAAAGAGCATACCATTCTGATACTTGGGGTTGAAAGGGATAAATGTAACACTCAACCATCTTGGGACCTCGGGTTTACCCTCTCATCTTAAAGAAAGGCACAGCCAACCGCAGCATGGCTTTGGCTTGAACCCCGGAACACAGAATCAGAAGACAAACACACTGACCAATAGGCTAACACCCCCCCACCCCCTGCTAGTAAAACACAAGGATACTGTGTATGTTGTTTTTTTTTAATTTGACAAAATACCTAATGCAAAATGGATTTGAACCAGTTTGACAAATCAAAGTTAAGCAAGACTATGAAGCCTTAAAAGTATGTCATGACAACAAAGTAAAATTTAGTCTCATCTGGTCCGAGTAACAAACCATGATTCACGCATTACCCTTCGCTTTTTTTCACCTTCATCGCCTTTTGCATCATTTGCTTATCTTAGAGTTATTAAGCTAGAATGATTTTAATTTTAGGTTTGGAAGAGTAACCTCCCTTTCTAAGAATATTTTACTGATTTTGCCGACGAACTTAAGTTCGTTTTTTGAATTTATGGAAATAATATTTCTTTCTACTTTCTTTCATTACATAAAATTGGATTCAAGTATGACATTCCTGAAAAAAGTGAAATGATTATATNNGGTCAAAAATCATGTCCGGTGTCCGGAATGAACAGTGTCCAGTTTGAAAGGGAGATTTTAAGTAACTTAAAGTAATGGGGAAAATTACGTTCTTCCAGATTTGTCCGATCTGGACAGGATTTAGGTTTGGACAGTGTCCAATTTAGACAGTTTCCACTATATTTATTTTTCCATGTGCAACCCAGGGTCAGAAAAATCCACTCGTCTAGACGAGTCAAAACAGTTTGTGGGCAAGTGAAAAAAATTTGGAACTCGTCCGCATTCAAATGCAGCATATCCAATTTCTGGAGACATCTGCATCATCAGAAGACAAAATTGGATAATACCTTGTTGCTATTATCGTTCCAAATCTATTGATTCAGACTATACTTAAGTCTGTGGCATCATCACTTGTGGTGTACAAATTGATGTAGAGAGAGATACTTACACCTTAAATTGCCCAGAATGAGTATGCTTACTTTAAAAGAAATAACTTCAAATCATTGCGATTTTCAGAAAATTGGGTTTTATACTACATATTTCTACTAATATGAAAATGTTGTCATAGGCTGATATTATAAGGACATTTTATTTCTTTTTAAAATGCATATAAAATATAATCGAGACAATTTGGGTAATTAGTGTTGCCCATAGTTACCGGCCAAGTAGGCGTAATCATAAAAGTGTCAAGGATCACAAAAAAGTACTAAGTACATGTGTTTTCAATTTTGTACTTACTTGAAAAGGTTACTTCATAACCTTTAAAACATATTGACTCTTCATAAATTATTTCCTTTTAAATACACTTTATTTAGTGGTTTATTTTAATTTGGTCGAGTGAAAATTGGATTTGGACCAGTGAAAAATCAAGTCTACTTGGCCGGAGGACGAGTGGCTAAAAAATATTTTTATAGCCCTGGCAACCTGCTTTTAATCTAAAGTATGATGCAATTCATTTGCATGTTCACCTTACCTTCGGTTCAACATACACTTCAGTACTCCTACCTAATCCAAATTTTGTGAGAAAAACATTCTGAAATTGTTAACAATTTGCAACACAAATTTTTTCACGTGTAGTTGGTACACAATATTTTTCACATGTAGTTAAAAAACATTCAAAT
The DNA here is from genome assembly GCA_016161895.1 of Pinna nobilis. NCBI lineage: Eukaryota > Metazoa > Mollusca > Bivalvia > Pterioida > Pinnidae > Pinna > Pinna nobilis. The sequence goes on along the minus strand of JACSZP010004845.1, from coordinate 4,220 downwards.
GTTAAACTTAGTAATACTTGTTTGGCAAATGATAACTTTTGATAGTTATGATGTAGACTGATGTCAATCAGCCGAAAACCAAAAAAATCTATATCACTGTCTATATCCATAGGACACAGTATGCTGAAAAAAGAAGATAAATAAAACAATAGATAATTGATGCATACCCTGCTATTAGCAGTGTCATACATATCGCCTTCCACTTTACGAGCGTATGCCACCAGATTATTCATCCTTCTGTCCTTCAGAGCCGCAGGATCCGGGGTCGGGAATATTGCTTGTACTCTGCCACATCAGAAAACGAAAATTGAAACATTTTTCTGATACAAAGGAAACTTCATGTACATACTGTGCAGTAGTTTTATTTAGATCAAATCATAAGTTAATATTAAAATTTCTGAGTAAGTGAATTATTACTAACACCATGAAACTTGAATCTGAATATGATCACTGACTTAATTTTTCTGGAACAACAATTAATACTTTCATAAGTATTCATTCAATGTGATCTAGACACTGGCTATATAAGTATTATGATATCTGGCAAGAAATATATTTTCAGTAATATAAGTCTGGGAATAGTAACACGGAAATGGACATTGCCAGATTTAAAGCACTCGGTTGGAATATAGAAGAATAATCTGTGAAAACCATGATCATAATTTAAGTATGTGTAGCACAATAGTTTAAGTAATTAAATAAATAACACTTATAATTCAAGTTTTTAATGGAAATATCATGTCCAATTTCCTTTTATCTTTAGCGAGATGTATCAATTTTCATTTATATTATTTCTAATGACTATTCAACATAAGCAATTGTTAATTAATATCAGATAAGTATCAAACTGAATCAGTTAGTTAGAGCATACTTACAATTTATGAACCAGGTGGTTTCTTAGATCCTGGGTAACACTCTGGTGCCACTCTTTGGAGCCACTGTTAGAATTAGCCGCTATCTGCTGTGTATTAGACTGATCCACCCCTCCTGCCCCTAGACCTGTGCTTCCAAAGCTGCCCAATACTGGCTGATTCTGCTGACTATTAGCACTAATTCCCGATACTACAAAAAAATACATGAAAAAATGACCATAATTCCAGGACCATAAGCTTGTCCTATAGTATCTAAAATAACCTAACGGCATAAAGTGGTAAGATAAATCAGAATATTCCTGTTTCCTGATGAATATTCCACCCAAATGTTCAACATTTCCTTTTAAGATTTAAAATTATTTTGTTCCAAATGATTACAGTATGTAAATTACGTTGCCAAAATTTAAAAATTTTGCTAATTTGGTTTTTTTTCCCTTACTACCGTACACAAATTAACTAGTAAATAGGTTAGTGTAAAATTTCATATCCATTTGATGTCAACATTAACGAAATTTCTTACATAATAAAAAATAATATATCAGCTACACATCAAATTTCATAGCATGGAGACCTAGATATTTTTAACCAAATGTAAAGTGTTAAAATTCAAAATTATCCTCAAAAGCAGTACAAGTTCATAAAACCCTATTGCCAACGCCAAAGTCAGTCATATCAACAAATAATGATTCTTATTTGAAAACAAAAATTTTTTTATAAGTTTTCACACAATTTCACTCTGCATATGAATTACAGTCAGTCCCTGAAGTTAATCCTATCTCAGTGATGCAATCTGATATTATAAATGGAAATGGATCCAATTTTACTCTGATCTTTTGCATTTTCAGTGTCTCACTGCATTTTCTAACATAGCAGAAAGTTTTATCTTAGCAAGTTTACTGGCAAAGGAATTACATGTCTAAAATTAAGAGGAGGGCATCAACAAAGTGACATTATAACAACTGTTCCCATTCACAAGGCAGGGCTGAGAAGCAAAAGTCTTAAGAAATAACAAAGATAAAAGTGGCATGAGAACATGTTTATTTACCATCATTGTTTTGTCCTGGCGGTCTTATAGTTGTTGAATGGGAGGGTTGGTTTCCATTGTAGGTTAATCCTAAGGCTGCATAAGCCCTCTGCATTTGTGCATCAGATGGAGTTCCCTGTCCTCCTGTCTGTGCTTGATTTGTACTCGCTGCGCCTGTGGTTGCTGCCGGAGCTGTTGCCGGGGCTGTGAAAAAATTTATTGTGATTAATACATTGAGTTCAAGTTGACCACATGAAAAAAAACTTTTTTTTTAAAACCGAAATATCAATATTTGCTTGAACAAAAGTTATTAGTTTTATACTCTTAAGTGTTGCCTTAAGTTGTAACTAACATCGTACTTAATCTGGTCGGGATCAAGTTACCTGTCTTCTCATCAACAGTTTATACCATAACGCTATTAAGCGAGGTGTCAGCTATACCTATATCTGATTCACCTTTCTATATGGATCTATCATGATTTTTAGATCAAAGGTTGTACAATATGGGTACTTTATGGGAATTGTGAATTAGAAAGCTAATAAATAATTTTCGAGAAAGCTGAACTACACTAGATACATGTATAATTTTTGCCTCATGACATTAGGACGATTGATACTGACCCTCATAAAACAGACAACTGCTATACTTGTGTAGTATTGAGTCACTTTGCTTTCTTACCAGTCACTTATTTACTTGATTTGGTTAATTGCATGTACTGTACTTCCTTCGCTCAATCACCCAGTTTGGAAAAAAACTAATATGGACACTATCGATAATTTTTCTTTCCACAAGCAAGTTGGTGACAGATATTCACTTTCCCAATTCAAAATTTCACTTCACCCTTGTGTCTGGAGATCTAATTCACAACACTGCTTATGCTTTAACACAAAATCTAATCTTGGCCTTTTTGATTGAACTCAAGTGAAATTCCTTGCCAATACTCTACTGAATACAGCGAGACATACACCAATGTTAAAAACAACTCTTGAATAAAAGAATATTGATAAATGACATTCTTTAAAAAATTCTGATTAAGCTTACCATTTGTATTGGTGCTAGTCTGCCCTGCAGCAGCACTTACAGCAGGTCTGTCTTTCTGGGCATGCTTCAAAGGGAGACAAACAGGACAGTCACCCCTTGAGCAGTTTTTCCAATGAGTAATTATCTGTCTGGATGATGCACAGTGAGGAACTGGAAAGGAACACATGAAATTACTGTGACATGTGTATATATATAAGCAGAAATATGTGGTCACTGAAAAGTAATACATACTTCACTGAAAAGTAATACATACTTCATCAAACAGTAAAAAGAATCTGGTACAGTTAAATGAGTATATATATTAACTCGCATGAAGAAAACAACATTTAAATAATTCACAAAATCAAATTATCTAACAAAAATGATCGAAAACTACGTTTTAACATCAATAGTTATAATACGAGAGATACAAAATTTCAAAATGAGGATGGCAACAATCATTTGCTGATTTTCTTCCTTTTTTAATTTATTAACTGGTATTATTAAAGTGTGTGCTAGTTGTCTTTTTGATAATTACCTGAACATGATTTGCCAGCATTACAAGTTGTCATGTGTGTGAGTACGTTCTTCATAGTCCGACAGTGAGGCAAAGTGCATGTTTCTCCATTGTTCTGCTGTCTACGCTGACACTTGTGGGCATGGAGCAGAAGTACTAGTTGTTGCTGAATCAGCTTACGTTTTTCAGGGTCTGCTGTAGGGGGCTGAGCTCCTCCAGCTGTAGCCCCAGGATTAGCCCCAACACCAGGAACAACATTTGCCCCTGGACCTGACACTAAGCCACCGGACTGCATCTGTGGTGACTGCATCTGTGGTTGCTGAAAGGGTAAATCATTAGACATTTTACAATGAAAATTTACTCATAAAAACAATCAGGATAATGGTCTTCAAGTGAGCAAATTATATCAAGTTACATTGTATTTATTCAGTATCAAACAAATTCTTTGAGATTTCTTTTTATTTAAGCAGGTATCCTCATGGACTACATGTAATTATGCATCCAAAGTTATTCTAGTTATATATCTTAACATGGATGTGGAAATCATATGCCTGATCTGTTACATCTGCACTCTGGATGAGTACTTTTTGCTAGTGTACTTGTGCAACTGTCCAACAAAACAACAACTGTTTATAGTATTTTATTAATTTCAGGTCATACCTTATTATTCTTACATTTCTTTAGTGATTCAATTAAAACCTACATTTCCTTTTGCTTAATTGTTTTTTTTAATGTATTGGACACTCATATCACAATACATACTTCCACATCCCTACTTTGCAAAAAA
>JACSZP010004841.1:0-31512 GCA_016161895.1 Pinna nobilis | reverse complement strand
ATTGCTTTAGTTTTTGCTTTATAATTTCACTTTCAAAGCACATGATAGTGATGCTACTTCTTTTTATTTATTCATCAAAAAGGTATGTACAGTATAACCTCGTTATTAAGAACACCGACTTGACTGGCTAATAGTGGTCTTTTAAGTGAGGTCTTCTAAGTGATGTTAAGACAAATGATACACTGCATATGTTCAACACAATAACTAACTACGGTCGGCATAAGAAAGTCCGCTTCGATGCGGGGGGGGGGGGGTTAACATTCGCCACAGTTATTCACTGTTGTGTATACCATGGTGCTTGCATTGGTACCATATCACAGCAGAATGTATCCTCAATCAGTTTATGCCACTTGAAGAAACTTTTAGGTTCTGAATACAATTTAATTCGTTATTCTTCTAGACGACAACACAAATATAAACACTAAGTACAAGAGGTGTATTCCTCATTGACCTTTGACAAACTATACAGGGCCGCTGACGTATCGAAGTGTAAATTCGAATATTAAAGTGTAAAAGTGATGAGGAAAATGTAGAACTGACCTTTGAAGGGATTAATAGATATATGTACGTTGTTTTGAGAATTAATGATTTATAATAGTGAAAACTTTCACATGTAAGTGAAAGTCATACATCCCTACAAACTAATCGCTATCATACACATAAACGTCCATCTTCAACATTAGTTACCAGCGTTGATTCGATTTTCCGACCGTCCATTCGTTTGGAAGAAATTATTTATCTTATTTCTCTTCTTTAAATGCAAACGTTGTTTTAGGGTTAATTCTTTTGTGATTATTTTGCAAACAGAAAAAACTATTTCCGAATTAGCTGCTACCTAATGAATATCGGAAATTTCGTAAACCGTGAATCTCTCAAACATTTACGGTCGGTATAAGTACCTTGTTTGAAATTGAAATGTGAATGAAATGAAATGGTGAATCATGTATTCAAGAGTGCATGTTGATTCTGCTTATATGATTTTGACGGTATAAAATTTTCTTTTTATTAAATTGAGATAAGGAAGAGTTTTTTAACCTGTCCATACTTACTGTTCCAAGAAACATCGATTTTGTCTGTGGCATCCGAAAGATACGGGCGGTCAACCACAGCGTGTCTTGTATTCAAACAAACCGCCTCAAAATCAGAGGGCGACTAAACCTACCACTAGGTCGCGGCGGCCTCCCATATACATGCACAGTCCCTTTTTGCTAATACACTTACGTAACATAGTGAGGGTCAAGTATTAGCAGGTCGCTATGTCGCTGTAATATCAGACTTTCGATTTAGCGGCACGAGACTTGTTATACTACCCACGTTGACAAAAAATTCATGTAAAACCCCCACGATAAAGTGGCATTTGTTCTTAAGGATTCTACTTCCCCTTCATGAAGGTATGTAAAAACACACACAATTGATTTGCAGAAACAAGGTGTTAAACAGGCCTGCCAAAAGTAGGTAACGAAGAATTAATATGGGAAGACTGACATGATTCAATCATATCTAATTATAAGTTATGTTCTGCAGAAAGACAAATCTTCAATAACTGGAACCAAACGCCAGGGATCATACAACACGTACACAAAAGCTGTGTGATTTAAATCTGTATTATGCATTGACTTTGTATGTAATATCTTTTAAATACATTTTCGTACTTTATTGTCAGCAGAACAAAGCCATTCTGCCTCTATGCGGGAGTAAAATTCCACTTAGGTAATCAGTGTTGTGCATACGTTGGTAGCACATGACAGTAGGAATTTTTATCCATTTATTTATGACACTCTTGGCTACAATCAAATTTACTGTAAACGAAAATTACTCATGTTCAGGATGAATGTCCCAGACCTGGATCTTTTAGATGTTTCGTTTTGTTTATTCTTCGATAATGATGCGCTTGTGTGATAGTGTAACGTAACGAGATTGGTGTTTATAAATATATATAACAATGTTAGTCCAGGTATGAATTGAGCGTATACATACACTGGACACAATGATACAAATATGTACAATAATCAACGTTAGAAGTAGCTGGTGACAAAAACCAAGGGCACTTGGGATGTTGGACATGGAATAAAAGATTCCTTACACAAAATGCTATGTTGTATCACGCGAGCAAATAGTCAACTTTCAAATTCAAAGTAAAACAACGGGACGGTCAACATCATAAACAGGAAGTAAAATGGATACACGTAAGTATACAGATATGTTTCTACCAATATACAGCTATCAGCTGTACTGTCTTATTCTAAGCGTTGACGGTTTTATTTAATTTTAATTGGATATTGATAACGTTTTGGCTAAGGAACATCTACCCTGTCGCCAGTATATTATTGGTAGATTGAATTGATTTCATTAAGGATATACAAGGGTGTCAATTTATTCTCTTTTCTTATCTACTCATTAAGTGATTATTTAAGTGAAAGAACATTTATACATTGCACGTACACATATAATTTACATGTAAAACTGGGGTCATAATTCATGATATATAGGTGACTAACTAATTTACTCATGAGTTTTTTGTTACATAGCTACGTAATGTGTCTCAATTAAACTTTGCCCTGGCAGTAATGGAACTCTGTAATCATCATATGTCGGGAATTAGTCTGGATTGTCTCGTATTCTCCCGAGTTAGTTCTGCAACAATTGTTAACATTCTAGAATATGAGACTATTTAAATTCATTAAAAATATGAATGAGTTATATGTCTAAAAAGATATATATCTTTTTTACTTAGTATATGAATTCTTGCGTACACTATAATGACCATAAATAATTTTGTCATATCAATGGGACAAAATTTCTGCACAGATTGGAGGACAGGACGATTTGGTTCAGCTTTTGAAAATGACGCTTGCCATTAGATACGAGGTGCATATAACCATACGTAAATTATAATTTCTATGAATATAGTTCCTTTGTCGTTTATATATATATATATGAAATACTGAATTTCTCAGTAGTGTTTATTGATTCATATAAGATGACTTTGACAGGTATGTATTCTTCTTTTAACTGACTTTGAGTATGACTCTAAATCCACATCCACGTCGGATGTGAATGGTGACATCTGATTCCACTTAAGAATGAACGTTTTAGAGGTTTAATGAAGTTTAATTTTATTTGTACAGTTTTTTTGTATTGTTGTTTAACGTCCCACTCAAAGATGCTTCACTTATATGGAGACGTCACCGTGTGCCGATGGTCGACTATTTTTTCAATTAATGCAGTAGAGCAGGGAGGGTTCTTGAACTTGCCGACACCTACTGTGACACGGGACCTCGATGTTTACTTTGTAATCCGAAGGGATGAGTTGGCCGTATTTGCTAATACGCTTACGTTACAAAGTCGAGGTATAGTCCTAGCAGTTTGTTTTCTCGCTGTATTATCAGTATTTTGATTTCACTGTATGAGACTTGTTATACTGCCCACGTTAGACAGGACGCAAGTTCAACAATAGAGTCATTTGCGCTCCAAAAAGAACTTGCTACCCCTTCATGAATATATTTAAACGTACACACAATTGATATATTCGCACAGATACGATTTCAAATTTCTTGCTAAAACGTATGTTCTCAAAATTGAATAATTAAAGTAACGGAACAAGAATCATTTGTTTAAAAATAGACTGATCTGCACAAAGCAAAATAGTTTATAATTTAAAGCAGGCACTCAGGTACAGAGAGGATATCTGATTTAAACCTGTATTTTGTTTTTTGTTGGTGTACACGTCATATCTTTTAAATACACTTATTTCTTTTTCTTTTGCTTGAAGAAACCAAAGTCCGCTTCTATAAGGAAGTAAAATTCAACCCAAGTATTCAGCGTTGTGTATACCAAAGTTTTTACATTGGTATCACCGCCCACTGAAGTATATTATGCATTTATCGTCGATTTTTGGAATACTTTAAATGAAGAAAGTTCATGTTCAGGATGTATGCCAAGTCTTGGATCTTTTAGATGCATCGTACTATTTGTCTTGTGCGATAGTGAAATGATTTTGTCTGATTATAAATAGCCCTATAAACCTAGATATGAAACGGACTTTTACACACACTGTACAATGTTCTAGTTATGTACAATATTCTACTTTATACGGCGCTGGGGAAATGAACCGAGGAATCTAGGGATGTTGGACATAGAATATAAGATTCATTACATAAGATACTATGACATTTGGCGAGAGGCACTAGTCAAACTCTTGGAATCAAAGTAAAACGACGAGTCGGTCAAGAACATAAACAGGAAGTTTTGTTTTGTTTTGTTGTTTGTTGCTGTTTAACGTCCCACTCAAGAATATTTCACTAATATGGAGACGTCACCGNNGACACGGGACATCGGTTTTTACTGTCTCATCCGAACGACAGGGACGGCCAACCGCGGAGTGGCGTCTGCGGGAATCGAACCCCTGGCCTCTCGACTGAAAGTCGAACACGCTAACCACTTGGCCACGGAGGCCCCATAAACAGGAAGTAAAATGGATACACGTATGTATACAAAAAAATTCTAAATACAGCTATCAGGTATACAGTCCTTTAAGCGTTGACGACGTTACATGGATCATACGGATGTTGATTAAGTTTTGGCCAAGGGACATCTACCTTGTTCTCTGTTACTTATTCAGCCAGTGTATTAATGGAAATATTGTTTGTGTGTCTATTTTTCCAGCTGTCTTAGAGCCATCGCTTGAATATTTTGCAAGATGTTTCTCAATGGAATTAAAGTGCATGTCGAAATATAGGACCATAATCTTATTGTTGCAGACATATTTGATTTTTCAGATTGATTTTAAATTATCACACAAAACATTTCAGAATGATTTTTCATTTTCACATCGAGGTTAAGCCAGTGAACTTATGGGTCTATCGCTGTAAGTCATTTATATATGTATATGCGAACTGCAATTAGACGGGCAAACAGTTGTGTCTTATGATCCTCCTTTGGTACCAGTCTTACTCATTGCAACATTTTGATTCTTTATTTATCATATTATAACTCATTGCAAGATATAATTGCTAACCTGTAAACACAGAGATGCGGACTGACACATGTGTCACGATGACATACTTTGGTTTGATCTATTAGAAAACCATCATTGCTTTGTGGTCCTGTGATACAGTAGATGTAGGCAAATTCAGAAAAACCTTCACTGCTTTCATAAGTGTTGATCATAAAGAAAATTTGTCGCTCTACATCGGTATTGATGACGCCGCCTTGTACGTAAAAATGGGGATAGTTAAAGATACCAGGGGTCCATTTAAAATCCACAAAAGAGACAATACTGTCTATACCTACAGTGACCGAATTATTTAAAAAAAATCAGAGAATAAGCCTCATCCAATGATGGATGTACACGAAAAAAGGATTTTGGTATGCGACAAGGAGGGAAAATTCCTCATCATCTGTTTAACCGATTTACCATAACGATCAACAAGGCCATGATGTCTTCAACGTAATACTTATGAACCCTTGGTTTAGTAGCTTCTTTGTCAGCAATAAACCCTATCAAAGACATATTGATGGAAACACATGCTTATCATATGATCGGCACTGATGGTCGTAGAGTAGGGAGGGTTCTTTAGGCATCCGACAAAGACATCGTGACCTCGGTTATTTTAAGATTTCACCCGAAGAACAGGGGCAACTTATTGCAAGTAGTCGGCGCAGATTCGAACCCACGATTTCGCGATCAGAAGTGTATTTAGTTCATGTAGCAGGACTCACGAATTGCATCCACATTATCTTTGTACTCCGAAGGTTTGAAAGCATGTGCCAAGGGCCGCACGTTGTAACTGACATTATGTTGCGTAAAGCATTCTGAAATACGAACGGGTTTGTCTCCAAACCGCTCACATAGTCAATTCTATACCAAAATGGTCTGGACTGGGGACCATTAACAATGAAAAACTTTCTGACATATTTATTTTTAGAATGCAAAGAAAATATTAAGCCGAGTCAAAAATTCAAAATAGCCAATCGTAAAACGATTTAAGAACTTCCTCACCTGAGATGCATTGCTAAGTTCTTTTAATGGATCAGTAAGGTATAGCGCATATGACATCCTGTTAAATTGTCAAATATTCACAGGGTGCATAAAATGCGTAAATTTACTATTTACTGAAGGACATGTAACCAAAATAGTTCCCGATTCTACCGCACCTATGATATACAATAAAATTCTAAACTATTATAATTAATCCGAATTCGAATTTAATATTTTATTTGTCACTGCAATTCACCGGAATTAGTCAAATAATATCAATACCTATTATAGATAGTATCGAAATACATGTACTATACTTTTTGAGCAAATTAAACCTTCAAGTTAATTAATTAATTAATTAATATTGTTTCAATATCATATCATGGTGCCACATGTTACGTATTTCTTTTTCATTTTACGTTCAAACCGTCGAATTAATGTATTTAACGCATACATATTTAATAAATGTTCGCACATATAAACTGAACAGGTCTACCAAAAAGTATGTAGCTGAATAAAGGATGAGTCAAGGGGGTTAATAAAATTCACACAATTGATATATACGCACAGATAGATTTTAAACATAGTTGCCAAATCGCATGTACCCTAACAAAGAATTATTGACGGAGGACAAATGAATTCTATTATAACTAATTATATGGTCTGATCTGCTAACAGACAAACAGTTGATTTCTTGCAAGCATGTACACAAAACATGTATGATAAAGATCTATATATTGCTCTGAGTTGGTAACATTTCATATCTTTTAAATACACGTGCTTATCACTCTGTCGACAGAACAAAGCTAAGAACGCTTCAATGCGGGAGTAAATTTCCACTCAGGTGTTCAGTGTTGCATATACCTTGATGCTTTTACTGGAATAGCATCACAGTAAAAGTAGTATCCACAAATTTATGACAATTAAGATATCAACAATTTTCATGAATACGTTTGACGGAAAATGTTCATGTTCAGGTTGAATTTCCCAGTTTTGATCTATAAGATGTTTCGTCCTGTCAATTCTTCGATTATTATGCGCATGTGCGAAAGTGTAACGTAATGATTGGTATTTCTTAATATAAATAAATATGTTAATATAAAATATGTTACCCCAACATGGATGTAGACTGTGCACACTGCGTAATTCGCCGTAATAAATTCGTCAATTTTTTGACATTTCTTCATCTAATTATTTATTTTCAAAATAATTTAAACAAACAAACTGTCGCGAATTAAACGCGTCATTATGACAACCTCCAACATCGATGCACTGAGTCTGCATGACGTAATACAAAATTATAAAGTATTAAACGCGGTACAAGTTTTGTCACTTATGTATCGGATCCGAGTTAAAATAAAAGGACGGGGATCGGGAACATACCCCTCAGGTTTATCTGCCTGACCGGACAATCATATACAATCATAACCTCAGTAATACAAACTTATTTTGACAACTGCAAAACTCCTGAAGCGAGGCATCAGATGTGAATTTTTAAGAATTCATAGAGTTCATGGACCAATTTAAGTCTTTTACTTTCAAGTTTTAGGATTGTCATTTGATATTTCGACGATGTAACCGTGAACAATATTCCTCACCAGAATCCCCCAAAACAGACTCACTTCGATTGTACTCAACTTTTTCATATACAAGAATGGAAATCGAAGATACAAGAAGAATAATAATTTCTGAAGGATCACTTGATCTAACATCAAAATCATCAAGATGCTGGCATATCTATATACGATATTTTTGGTTGTTTTTTTCTGGGAATTTTTTTCAACAGATAGTGGGAATTCCAAAGATACAAGTTGTGCCCCTCTTCTTGCTTACAGCCTTTTTATTCTTAGAAGTGAATTTATAAACAAATATTCTAAAAGAAAATAAAATTCAACTTGTTGGTTCAATTTTACCTACCATTTTCTATCGAAAGCTTAAGGCTTCACCATTACCTGGACCGCCGTGGCGTGGTTATTAGAGAGTTCGCACCTTAAAGAACATTTCCTGCACTACGGTCATAAGTGTCAAACATAGGCCAAATGTGTCACCCTTCACAGACACATGGTTTAACCAACCAAACCATCATACTTACATCGGGCAGATATATCCTTTTGTACCTGAGATCAATGTAACAATGGAGAGCAGCACATATGTTTCTAACTTAGACTTCCTGTGATAAATTTTGAAAAACGATAAGCTTCAAATCTCCGTTTATAATAAGCTAAAATTTAATTTCTCGAACTACCCCCCTGAAAAGCAACATACCATCTCACTCTTTTTTATCAATTTCACCACTTTTGTGTTAGAGCAGGACATAATCATCTGATGTCTTATTTTGTTTCGGAGAGCCAGACGACTCATAACTAACTACTTAGGTATAGTTTTGTTGTTGAAAATATATGATCGATACGGCAAATTTGTTAAACAATATTGACAGTTGGATAATACTGTTGAGAATTGACATTCAAAGACGAACAATGCGAATTTCCTTACAATCGCATTTGTTACAGCTGTATTAGCAGTTCCTTATCTAAGACTTTCCCTTTTATTGAGCTGCAAAAGAACTTACTATTCCCATGTTTATGTATTTAGCACACTCATATTTAACAAATATTCGAACATATAAACTGAACAGGTATACCAAAAAGTATGTAGCTGAATAAAGGATTAGTCATTGGGGTAATAAAATTCACACAATTGATATACACGCACAGATAGGATTTAATCATTGTTGCCAAATCACGTGTACCCTAACAAAGAATCATTGACGGAGGACAAAAGAATTCTATTATAACTAATTATATGGTCTGATTTGCTAAAAGACAAATAGTTGATATCTTGCAAGCATGTACACAAAACATATATGATAAAGATCTATATATTGCTTTGAGTTGGTAACATTTCATGTCTTTTAGATACACGTGCTTATTATTCTGTCGGCAGAACATACCCAAGTCCGCTTCAACACCGGAGTAAATTTCCACTTAGGTGTTCAGTGTTGTATATACCTTGATGCTTTTACTGGTAGAGCAAATTTATGACGATTAAGATATCAACAATTTCCATGAATACGTTTGAAGAAAAATGTTCATGTTCAGGATGAATGTCCCAGTTTTGGATCTTTTACATGTTTCGTACTGTTAATTCTTCGATTATTATGCGCATGTGCGAAAGTGTGATGTAATGATTGGTATTTCTAAATATAAATAAATATGTAAATATAAAATATGTTACTCCAACCTGAATGGAGACTGTGCACACTGCGTAATTCGCCGTAATAAATTCGTCCATTCTTTAGAATTTGTTCATTTGATTATTTATTATCAAAATCATTTAAACAAACAAACAGTCGCGCATTAATTGCGTCATTATGACAACCCCAAACATCAATGCACTGAGTAATACAAATTCCTATAGGACGTGGCTTAATAAGCGCCATTGAAGTATGAACCGAGTGTTTCTGGATAATTAACCAACGGAATCCTCGGAAATATATAAAATTTAATTATTTGGTCATGAAAAAAAAAACAATACTTGAAATTACAAAGAGAACACTCCAAATTAAACGAAATGAACAACAGCCAACATCATTGCCTAAAATGAAGACATTACTACAAACAGTAAATCACACAATGACAGAAAACACTGAACAAGAATAACCCGAAACTCTAATTAAAAAGAGGGTGAGTTCAGTTGCCCCGGAAGAATAAGCAGGTCCTGGATTAAGCGCGGTACAAGTTCTGTCACCAATATATCGGATCCCAGTTTAAAAAAAGGGATCGGGAACATACCCCTCAGGTTTATCTGCCTGATCGGACAGATGACAAGATTGCGAAATAATCATATTGGTTTTTATACAATCATAACCCCAGTAATACAAACTTATTTTAAAAACTGCAAAACTCTTGAAGCGAGGCATCAGATGTGAATTCTTCAGAATTCATAGAGTTCATGGAGCAATTTAAGTCTTTAAATTTAAAGTTTCTAGGATTGTCATTTGATATTTCGACGATGTAACCCTGAACAATATTCCTAATCAGAATCCCTCAAAACAGACTCACTTCGATTGTACTCAACTTTTTCATATACAAGAATGGAAATCGAAGATACAAGAGGGATCATAATTTCTGAAGGATCACTTGATCTAACAACGAAATCATCAAGATGCTGGCATATCTATATACGATATTTTTGGTTGTTTTTTTTTTTATCTGGGAAATTTTTCCAACAGATAGTTGGAATTCCAAAGGTGCAAGTTGTGTCCCTCTTCTTGCTTACATCCTCTTTATTCTTAGAAGTGAATTTATAAAGATATATTCTAACAGAAGATAAAATTCAACTTGTTGGGTAAATTTTACCTACCATTTTCTATCGATAGCCTAAGGCTTCACCATTACCTGGACCGCCGTGGCGTGGTTATTAGAGAGTTCGCACCTTAAAGAACATTTCCTGCACTACGGTCATAAGTGTCAAACATAGGCCAAATGTGTCACCCTTCACAGGCACACGGTTTAACCAACCAAACCATCATATTTACATCGGGCAGATATATCCTTTTGTACCTGAGATCAATGTAACAATGGAGAGCAGCACATATGTTTCTAACTTAGACTTCCTGTGATAAATTTGGAAAAACGATAAGCTTCAAATCTCCGAATATAATAAGCTAAATTTTAATATCTCGAACTACCCCCCCCCCCCATAAGCATCATGCCATCTCACTTTTTTTATCAATTTTACCACTTTTGTGTTAGAGCAGGACATAATCATCTGATGCCTGATTTTTTTTTCGGAGAGTCAGACGACTCATAAATAAACTACTTAGATATAGTTTTGTTGTTGAAAACCTGAAATCTTCTCTTCGGAAGATCTATGATCGATACGGCAAATTCGTTTAACAATATTGAGAGTTGGATAATACTGTTGAGAATGGTCATTCGAAGACGAACAATGCGAATTTCCTTACAATCGCATTTGTTACAACTGTATTAGCAGTTCTCTATCTTAAGCTTTCCTTTTAATTGAGCTGAAAAAGAACTTACTATTCCCTTATTTATGCATTTAATGCACTCATATTTAATAAAAGTTCGCATATTTAACTGAACAGGTCTACCAAAAAGTATGTAGATGAATAAATGATTAGTCAAGGGGGTTAATAAAAGTCACATAATTGACAACCGTATAACCGGTATTTTTTGCGGAACGAAATTTTTTGCGATTTGTACAGCTAAAGGTCATTATTTTTAGTTTGCGAATTATTGTTCCCCCGAGTCTACACTCGCCTTGGAAACTTTGGTCCAAGTAATCTTGTGTTCTTACACCAATCCGCCAAGTCGGTGTCGATGAATTATATAAAAGCTGTGGAATCAGGAAGAGGGGAATTGAAAACGAACCAACTGATGGCACGCGTAAATTTATTTTTGCTGATAATTATCAATAAGGCTCTAACTAACTGCCTAATTAACTTTAGATGAAGTGAACTATAAATGAGGATTGATATATTTTTTTCTGATAGTGCGTTTGGTCTCAATTAGGCCTAATCAGGTGTGTACACAATCACATTCATGGGTGTTGAATTTTGACACGACCCATGATAGCCTATAGCCTATTACTTACGGGTGTTTAGAACCGGCTTGTTTATCGTTTCGTCTTTTCTTTCAACTGCTAATGTTCACAAAATAAAACAAAATTATTGTGTTTGATTTTCTAATGATTCATCCGTTGCTTTTTTTCACATTAATTCTAGGTCAATCTGCATAGAATTATTCGTATTCTGTCAGACCCGGTTTTCAGTAATATATTTTACATACGGGCTATGTTATTAAGAATGGCGATTATCTAAGTGAAACAAAACAACAGCACGTGAACAATGACGATTCAAATGGATTTCCTTATCTTATCTTTGAAGACTGAATAACTCTGTTAACATTCTTAATAAACACAATGAGGTTTTTATGAAATCTATTATTCTCAACGGCACTGCTTTAGTAGCCTATGTAAAAATAGGCCACCTACAACTGTGCGTGTTAATTGGTCGATCGTCATTTTGGAGGATCCAATATTTTTATATTTTGCGTTTTAAATTTTCGCAATTTCATTGTAATCGTGAAATATCGCAAAAATTGGAGAACCGCAGAAAGTTCCAGTTATACAATATTCGCACAGATAGGTTTTAAACATTGTTGCCAAATCATATGTACCCTTACAAAGAATTATTGACGGAGGACAAAAGAATTCTATTATAACTAATTATATGGTCTGATCTGCTCAAAGACAAATAGTTGATATCTTGCAAGCATGTACACAAAACATGTATGATAAAGATCTAGATATTGCTTTGAGTTGGTAACATGTCATATCTTTTAAATACACGTGCTTATTATTCTGTCGGTAGAACATAGCCAGGTCCGCTTCAATGCGTTAGGAAATTTCCACTCAGGTGTTCAGTGTTGTATATACCATGGTGCTTTTACTGGTAGAACATCACAGTAAGATGTATTCTCCACAAATTTATGACAATTGAGATATCAACAATTTCCATGAGTACGTTTGACGAAAAATGTTCATGTTCAGGATAAATGTCCCAGTTTTGGATCTTTTAGATCTTTCGTACTGTCAATTCTTCGATTATTATGCGCATGTGCGTATATGTAGCGTTATGATTGGTATTTCTAAATATAAATAAATATGTTAATCCAGGCAATCCACTCTTTTCGTCATTTTCATCTATATACATTTACCACGCCCGCATAGCATCAGTGACACTTATTCGGTGATTCTATGTATGATTCTATTCATTTACTCTCTCGACAGTCGAAGTCAAGTAAAAGAGATCACCAAACACGTAACGAGTGAAAGTTTACCGAACCTGCCCGTCCATATAAATCAGTGTTAATCTGTTGTAATTCTGACGTATCGGACGAATGGACCTTCGTTAATAGGATAGGTCTATGTATATCTGAACACATGCAGGCACTTGGCTCACGGTAAACTGCCCTGTCTACTATACGTTAATTAGGCTCCCCGACATTTTACTGTAAAGCAAGAGGGTTTACAATGACCCGGGTGCCTGATCATGTGACGTGTTACATACAACTTTTCCAAATGACTGTAGATTCAATAAAGAAACAGCAGTAGAGTTATTTTAGAATTCCTTAAAACAATATTTAATATTGAAAATATGTCTAGATATATTTCACCAAAGAAATTTATGTACGTCACGTATTCTACATGAATTAATGAAGGCTACCATGGCTCAGAGTTTAGCGTGTTCGCCTTTAGACCATGGGTTCGAATCCGGGCCGCGCCGGGCCGCTTCGGTTCACCGAGATCCACGGATTTTGTAGCTGTACTGGTACAGACATGTATAAAGGAAATGAAGAGCAATAACACCCTTTAATATACTTAAATATGATTTAATACTATAGTCTTTAAAGTGACCATTAGAGGTCCATTCAGGTCTTAATATAATTCAGACACACTATACATTATGCTGAGTACATTAGTGGTGTCCTCACGTTTATGTGACTTATGGTTAAGGGGAGAAGAAATAACAAGGTTTTACTGTTTTGGTTCCTAAAATGTCCCCTTTTATTGGACAAGGTCGATGATTTTAGATGAACTACATGTTATGTTGAAACATATGAAGGCTACAAGTGAATATATATTACAGTTTAAGAGGAGTAGCGATAGCAAGAATTACACAGTTAAAAAGGGAAATTTGACAAAGTCCCTAAAAACGGTCCCTATTTGTCGAACCAGGCTGAATATCATTTACACCAACTAGACATTATACCGTATATATTAGTGTTAGTCTCATGATTAAATGATTTATGTCTCAGGAGGAAGATAACAAGATTTTACTGCTTTGGCGCCTAAAATTGCCCCTTTTGATTAAACAGGCCGAATTTCATTTTAGGTCAAGTAAATGTTATGAAGAAAACATATATGACGATTATAAGGGAATATGTAGTATGGTTTAGGACGAGAAAATGTTTACGGACGGAAGAACGGACTCCGGACAACGGGGTATCGCATAAGCTTTACTGGTCTATGACCAGTAGACCTAATAAAATCCAAGGTCCTGTGATGCAGTAGGTGAAGGCAAATTAAGAAAAACCTTCACTACGTTCGACCATAAGTGTTGAGCATAGAGGAAATATGTCGCATTACATCGGTAATGATGACGCCGCCGTGTAAGTGAAAGTGGGAATAGTTTAAGATACCGGGGCGCATTTAAAATCTACAATAAAACAGACAACAACATGGCACAACACAACAAAAGAGACTAATAGAATCTATCTCTATTGCCCGGTGATGATTGAGAGATCCACTAACCCGAGTGTTAAGTTAACTGTCCATGTCGAGGCTTTGCCGAATGTAATATAATGGGTCTAGGCTGGGAACCATTAACAATGCAAACTTTCTGACAAATTTATTTTCAGAATACAAAGAAAATATTTAGCCGAGTCAAAATAGCCGATCGTAAAACGATTTAAGAATTTCCTCACCTGAGACGCATTGCTAAGTTTTTTTTAATGAATCGGTAATCGCATATGGCATCCTGGTTAAATTGTCAAATATTCACAGGGTGCATAAAATGCGTAAGTTTACTATTTACTGAAGTACATGTAACCAAAATTGTTGCCTAATCTATCACACGTATGATATACAATAAAACTCTAAACTATTAATATATACAGTCCTAATTCGAATTTAATGTTTTATTTGTCACTGCAATCACCCGGAATTAGTCAAATGCCTTACGTGATACATGTACTATACTATTTGAGCAAATTAAACCTTCAAATTAAAATATTGTTTCAATATTATATCATATGGTCACTTGTTACATATTTTTTCATTTTACATTCAAACCGTGGAATAAGTTAAAGTTACGTTCGTTCGTTACGTGTTTGGTGATCTGTATTATCAGCTCCCTTCATCAGGCTTTCGCCTTAACTAAGTAAATGAGGGTTCATGTATAATGCCGTAAGATGGAGTCAGGCGAGCTACAAAGGAACTGACAATGCCTTTATTAATGTATTTAACGCACAAACATTTAATATATTTGCACAGATGAACTGTACAGTACTCGAATAAAGAATTGGTAAAGTGGGGTAACAAAAAACACACAATCGATATATTCGCAGATAGGTTTTTAGTATTCTTGTCAAAACGCATGCACCTATACAGAAAATTAGTATGGCAAGACAAAAGCATTCAATTATAACTAATTAGATGTTCCGGTCTGTGCAAAGACAAAAACTTTAAAACTTGCAAGCAAGTACACAGAAGATGTATGATTAAGATCTATGTATTGTTCTTAGTTGGTAAGCATGTCGTGTATTTTAAATACACGTCCTTATTATATTGGCGGCAGAACAAAGTCAAGTACTCTTCTATGAGGGGGTAAAATTCAGCTCATTTATTCAGAGTTGTGTATATCGTCGTGTTTACCTTGGTAGCACAAGACAGTTGTATTAATTATCCGTTTATTAATGATACCGATATCAAACATTTTCTGGGATACTGAAGAAGAAAATATTCATATTCGGGATGATGTCCCATACTGTTTATTCTTCATGTATGATGTGCATGTACAACAGTGTAACGTAATGATTGGTGATTCTAAACATACATAGCCATGTTAAGCCAGGTATGAATCGGACGTCTACATACACTCGGTACAATAAGACAGTCATATGTAGCTTTGGAAAATATACCGTGGACACTTGGAATGTTGGACACATAGTATAAGATTAATTACACAAAATAGTATGGTATATAACGCGACCCACTAGTCAGACTTTCAGAATCAAAGTTAATCCACTAGTTGATCAACATGGCAAACAGGAAGTAAAATGGATACACGTATGTATATAAATATATATCAAAATACAGCTATCAGGTATACAGTCCTTTAAGCGTAGACGATTTTATTTGGAACATACGGATGTTGATTAATTTTTGTCTAAGGGACAACTACCTTGTCGCCAAATGTATTATTGGATAATGGATAAATGATTTGAGTTCATTGAGGGTCTCAAAACATGTTAATTATTTTCATGCACTCAATAAATGAATTATGGCAATTGCACATATAATCTACATGTATAACTGGAGTCATGATTCATGATATATACATGTCTATCTAATTTACTCATTAGTTCTTTGTTAAACACAATTGAACTGATTAATTTTAAACTACATTGACGTATTTTGTCTTGAATAACGCTGGCCCCGGCAGTAATGGAACTCTGTAATCATCATATGTCGGTAAATAATCTGTATCATCTCGTATCCTCCTCAGTAATGTCTGTAACACAAGTTAACCTTCTAGATTTGAGACTATTTATACCAATTAAAATGAATGAGAAATATTTTGAAAAATATATATCTCTTTTTTTTTACTTAGTATAAGAGCACACTGCGTTCAATTTTATCAGCATACATACTTTTAAAATACAACATGAGAAAAACTTTCTGTACAAATTCGAGAACAGAATTTGGGCCAGCTTTTGAAAATGGCACTTGCAATGCTTGGTGCATTATTCGATGAATATAGTTCCTATATCATTTTAATTCTGAATCAGCATCGAGTCGTTCTTATGACATGATATTATCGATATCTATCTATCTATCTATCTACTTGTTACTATCGAAAATTCTCTGTCGTTATTCAAACAGCACTGACATCCCTTTTATTCGGTTTATCTGTTCTTAACTATAAACAGTTATAACGTAGCCTTGACATCATGCAAATAGCATACATAATTGAAAACCATATCTTTCTATCTATCTATCTATCTATCTATCAATCAATCTATCTAGTTACTAAAGAATAATCTCCGTCGTGATTCAAACAGCACTTACCTCCCTTTTACTCCCATAATTTATTTGTTCATAACTAGAATCAGTTAAAATATAACCTTAACATTATGCGAATAACATATATAATTGAAAACCATATCAAGAGAAATCGTTGTAGTTAACATGTAATGAAATATAAATAAGAAACCTATTCTTACTTCTTATTTCTTCCCAACAGGTGGACATTACATGAACAATCAAACAGCTATTGATCCAAGTTCTCCAGAATTTCCGGGATACGTGCTCAAAGCTTTAGAGAGGACGATTGGCGATGAATCATGTGTGAAGATCCGTCAAGAGACAGCAGATATATGCGGCAAAACCTTGTCAATAATGAAAGGAAAACATGTGTTCTTCAGCGGTAGTTTTGCTGAAGGTTTTCGATTAAAATCCTCAGACAGAGATATCATGGTAACCGACAACAGCCTTATACTCATCAACGATGCTTCCAAGACAGTCGATGGTTTTATGTTTCTTCAGATGAACCGCCGTCATTGTAGACCTGGGTTTACACGACTGAAGATATTGAACGTCAACTTAATGAAGGTCAGATTTGATTCTTGCGTAACAAGCGACGGATTCTTGCGGCATTCGTATTCACAAGCAAGCATCAACTTCGAAATTCTCTGCCGACATGGTCCGAGTTATACTAGAACTGTAATCGATGTGGATGTGGACTACGTTTTCTGCATTACATGTAACACCTGGTCGACAGAGGAGACAGAATTCAGGAGCAGGAGTCAACAAAATAATTGGCCGTCACCTAAGATAGTAGAAGATATCATCCAAAGTGGAGGTCATGTCGTAGCAGTGTCCTCCAAGTATTCTGAATTTGAAGATTCGGAATGGCGAATTTCATTTTCAGTAGCAGAAAATAAAATAGTCAGAACATTTAACCACACTCAGTTCCTGTGTTATGGTCTGCTGAAGTTAATTCTTGTCCACATTATCAACCACACTTTCCCTGATATGCTGTGTTCGTACTTTTTGAAAACTCTCATATTTTGGGAAATTCAAGAGAGCGAAAACAAAGACTGGAAGGAAGGGAATATCTTACAACATTTCTGGAAATGCTTAGAGAGACTGACAAGGTGGGTAAGTGATGACAACTGTCCCAATTTCTTCATTCCAGAAAACAACATGTTTTCCAGCCGATTCACTGTAACAGAACAACACGAACTTCTTCAATTCTTACAGCATCTAAATGAGAGGGGGAATTGTATCTTCCTCGAGATACCAGACTTACACATTGTATCCGATATTAGATATACATCACCTCATCTCACATACGAGGAATTGAAGAGATGTGTATTAGTAATTGAAGACTCTGTAGAGAATTTACACGATGACTCTTCTGCGTTTCTTACCCTCTTGAGAAGTGTACCACAAAATGAAAGTAGTCCTGAATATGTCTTTGTTAAAGAGATTACAGAGGAATGCATTATAAAGCATCTTCTGTGTAACGCAATGACTCAGTTCCTCTCCAGAGGAGAACAAGGGAACATAGAGAGATATGAGATATACCAAACGCAGGTGCGATACTACATGGAAAGTCTAGAAGAAGGTTCAGTGACTGCAAGGTTATGGGCGGCTACAGCGCGCTATGCTATTGGCCAATATTGTGCAGCGATAGACATTATAGAGTCTGTGAAAGAAGAAGTGCGCCCGATGTACGATAATGGCCCAAATCAATTAGGAGACGTTTACCAGCGTAAAAGGATGTGTCTACCCATCGTGCTCGACAGATTCTATTTTGTCTCTCTACTGTACCCAGAGGTTCAGGTCATTCAACAAACTGAACGTGTCTGTCCTATTCCCCCGAGTGTATACGCTGATTGGTTGTTATACATGTGTTATAATCACTCAAAATATCATAGAAAACGTGACGTTATATTGAACGATCTACATGCCTTAATTTTTGACGACTGCGTAAGTACATTTGGGCCACGAGGTATGATTCTAAACATGGTTGGAATGTGTTACGCACTTTCTGGAAATCACAGGGAAGCTAGGAGGATGTTTAGAGAATCATATGATCTCGGTGGCACATGTTCTTCTGTGGCGATGTCGAGAATACAACAACTAGAACGACAGTCTCTAGAACAGGAACGAAGTCAAGATTAGATATGAACTATTATTTGTGATTATTAAGAATCAGCTGCTGTACATACTGTGCACACAACGTTTATATGTTGATTTTTCTTAGCGCAGTTTTTCGTTTTTCGTTTTCGTTTTCTGTTCCTCCATTGTAATCAGGACATTACATTTTACGTTATTCTTCAGAGGAATAAGACAGGGTGTAGTGTTTTTGTATAATAATTTTGACGTCGTATCTCCTTGGTCGTGTATTGTACTTAACATCATGATGTTTTGGCTTCCTCGCCAGCTCGGCTCGACCAACAGTACCGATCATAAGTCAATGAGTTACGGTGTTTCACATGTGCTCTATGTCGACTACATAGGAGTAAAAGAATTCTCAGAAGGATGTTTAATAATATTTCAACAGCAATATTTATATTTTGTCAAAAGGTAGTTATGTACGGCCTAATTTTACGAAAATAGCATGATTTATAATTTAAACGTAGCTGCCTGGATATTTTTTATGCTCTGCACATATCCTTATCTCCAATGTACATTCCACTGATTTGTAAAGCATTTTATTTAATTGAAGTGAAGGATATATGACATATGATGACTGAAGCTAAGGGCTAATAAATTGTCCATTGTCACAACTTCTCGATATGCCGAGTTCTAGAGGTTGTCATGAAATACCTACAAAGAGACAGTTTTATTTCACCCAACGTAGCAGCAAACTATCTTTGCAGTAACGATTTAGGTCAAACTCAAAAGTCAAGGTTACTAGGTAAACAATATCGGTATCAATTGAAGCTCTAGTCATGAAAAATCTATGTAAGAAATATGCAAAGACCTTTACAGATTACAAAGAGAACTGGGGCCTCCGTGGCCGAGTGGTTAGCGTGTTCGACTTCGAACCGAGGCACAGGCAAAATTTGTCGCCCTTCATCGGCAAACGGTGACGTCTCCATATGAGTGAAATATTCATGAGTGGGACGTAAAACAACAACGTAACAACAACGACAACAACAATAACAACAAAGAGAACTACCCATAACAACCTTATTCAGAACGCCGATTGATATGTAGATCTGTGGAATGTCCGTAGTACAATTATTATAATTGTTTTATATTTACAAGCTGATTTATTTGGTAGTTTCTCCTACAAACGTGTTTTCAATTCATCACCAAATGCGAGAACTAAGGTGACTATAAAGCCAAATGAACAGCAAACTGCCCCGAAGCAAGCCTGTTCAGCTCACCTAGACGTCATATCGGTGGCATATACTAATACACGATGCGCAGTAACTACGAATGTTTACAAAAAGTGAAAGTAGAAGATAAAAAGAGAAGCATTAAGATTTAACGTCAGACTACACCAAAGCCGGGACATATTAAGAAAACACTAAAAACGGTCATCCACACATCACTAACAACTAAAAATAGAGTAACATGAAAACCACTGAAACCGAGGGGCGCCGTGGCCGAGTGTGTAGCGTGTTCGACTTCGAATCAAATGGTCCGGGATTCGAATCCGCGCAGCGCCACGCTGCGGTTGGCCAACCCTGTCTTTTGAATGAGATAGTAAAAGCCGAGGTCCCAGGTCATAGTAGGTATAGGCACGTTAAAGAACCCTCCCTGCTCTAAAAGTGCCGAGCAAAGGCAAAATTTGTAGCCCGTCACCGGCACACGGTGACGTCTTCATATGAGTGAAATATTCTTAAGTGTGACATTTAACTATAAAAAAAATGATGAAAAACAAGAACCGTAGTGAATTAAGGTGTTCCAGAATGATTAGCACATCTGTCCACGAATGACAACGGAAGAAACACCTAAATTTCGAATCCGGGCATATATCTAAACCGGTAATAGTCGTAATCGGCAAAAGCCGGGTTTAGGTGTATGACAATGGAAACATTTCCTTCATCATCCGTACAATCGGTATTCCATATTGGTAAACCCTGCCATGGTAGCGACATAATAACTTTCAAAATCAATATGAATCGAAATGAATTCAAACTAACTATGAGAAACCCTTGGTTAAGAAGCTTCTTTGTCAGGTCGGCAACAGCCTTCTTTCAGTGATAATAAGTAGAATTGAAGTCATGTATTTTATGGTAAAAAATAAACAATTTTTTGTAATTTAGTTTTCAGTCGTCCCGCATTGTCAATATCTAGTTGTACGTCAAGGTATGAAGAAGGCCTGGTAGTTTCCCAGGTGTCATTTATTTCAAATTCATGTGAATAGAATGGGTGAAATAGAAGATACCTAGGGGCATTCCAAATAGAATAAGTCAACGACAGACAAAATTGTGGCCAAAACAAAAAGGAGACAAAATTACAAACAGAAATACACAAATACACTTATAACTAAAATAGTGTCAAACGAACCCTACTAAAAATCCGGGGTGAGTTCAGGTGCTCCGGGAGGCATTGGTTCTGTCTCTTATTCGTTGAATGCATTTAGACTTGCTGTTAGAAGACTGTACTCGTAATGAATTCTGGCTATATTCAACCCTCTGGCTCTCTTCCGGCATGGTTTGAAAATTGTGTCTGAAGAGAACCAAAAGCCAGCATGTTTTACAAAGTTACTTTATAAGATAATATAAATAATATATTCTTATAATAAATAAGAAGATAGGTATTCTTCATGTCTCTGTGTCTATTCGGTTGTATATGATAATGAATCAGAGAAATCTAGATTGAAATAATAATAATTTGTCTTTAGAAAGTAAACGCCCTCTTTAATGTATTCAGGCGGACAAGCACATAACAAATACGAACAGTAAATTACGCGTGGATTACTGCAATTTTATCTGCATGAAAACCGATTATAATCAGAATCGAAGTCCATAAACACTCAAGAGTTTAAATACTGCCCTATATATTACATCGATTTTAGTACTGTATCTTATCTTTATGCAAATAAAACAAAATCCTTCATTTTACGGATCATATTATCAACTCAGCTATTCCGTGTTGTAGCTACCGCCGTGTATACATAATGTAACATTACATGGTATGATATATGATATATTATCTATTTACTGAAACTCAAACTTCTCCGAACGATCAACAGCTTCCTGGAATCCGATTGAGGGCCTTGTACCCTTCAACTTTGACCGCACTGTTATGCAGTCCTATCTTGATATGTCTGTGTACTGTTTTATTCGATAAGGTTATATTCTAGTTGTTGTTTCTCGTTGTGAATAGACATCTTAATACAGGTGAGATTTGGATTTCTTTATATACAAAGCACGACGGTTAAAAAAGTGAAGTAGAAGATACCAAGGAGCATTCCAAGTTCAGTAAGTCAACAACAGACAAAACCTTGGTCAAAACAAAAAAGGAGACAAAACTACAAACAGAAGTACACAGTTACACTTATAACAAAAAGCAGAGTAACACGAACTCCACTAAAACCCGGGATGAGTTCAGTTGCTCCGAAATTATAAGCAACTCGCTCCTCGCGTGGTTCGCTAGGTGCTCCTCGCGCGGCACCCGTCCTGTCACACATTTTTCGAATACAAGAATAAGTCACAATCGGTGATAGTCATTAACGACAAATAGGGGTCCTGAAATAGGTATGCGACAAGGGGAACATTTCCATCATCAGCAGTCCAATGTCACTTACATAGGCTTACCAGCGTAAAAAGTTTTTTCTACCCGTCGTGCTCGACGGGTACTGTTTTGTCACTGAGCTGTCCCTAGAAGTTTGCGACATTGAACAAAGTAATAGCGTATGTTCTTCTCCTCCAAGTTTGTATGCTGATTGGTTGTAATTCTTGTGTTATCATCACGTAAAAGATCACAGACAGCGTGACGCTGTATTATACGATCTACATACCTTACTATTTGCTTATTTTTTAAGTATATATATATACAACACGAGATATTGGATGTGCCATGCACTCTCTGGAAATCATTTTCAAATTCAAGATTTTTTTTTTGTGAATCATGTGATCTCGGTGGCTCTTTTTTTTCTTCCGCATCGTTGTGTAGAATCCAACAACCGGAGCTTTGTCCTTGATATCGTGAAACGGAATCGTAGTATAAAATTAATCATTCTGCGAATTTTATATGGACTCCATATTCTGAAAGATGAAGTGATGCCTGGAAACATCAGTTGTAAATAATGTAAATATAATTGATGTTCACTCTAAGTCAAGAATTACTTCTCGTTGTTCGTTTGTAAGGATTATAATAGTACTTGTAACTTGATTTCGGAGAACTTATAAAAGCGTTCAGCCTTTTTCTCTTCAAGGTCTGTTTCATTGTTTTATACACGTCCTTGGTCTTTGCATTACTTTAGTTAAAAAAAACCACCAAAACAAGTTATGAAAATTTGAGTTTTTGTAAGGAACATTATTGAACTAAATTTTTGAAAGGAATGTATACATGTTCACCCTTCCATTTTTCTTTGCACTGATTTTGTTTTCAATTTTCTTTGTGCTTTTTTTTGTTGCGATTGTCAGATATGCATTCTTTTATGGTATTTTTTCCAGCAGCTTTGAGTAAAATGCAACAAATGGAACTACGCTCTACAGAGCAGATATGAAGTAAAGATGTGATTAAGACTTTTCATGTATTTTTGTTTGACATTGTCGTTCTTATATGGCATGCTGAACTTTACATAAATAGGTTAATTATACCAATTAAATTTTTTGCGACTAGTATGAGATCCTGTTACCGTACGGAATAGAATGCTCAAATACGCTTGCTTAGGAACCTAAGCTGTTGAATAAAGGGTAAACTTGCGTTCGACTCGCAGTGAGTGAAAACGCCACACTGATACAACAATTTTTAAATATGACATTAATAAAATGTGTCTTCTACATTTTACCTCCACACCCGTAAATAGAGCATGATAAACTGATTGCTTTTGAAAGCATAGATCCATAACGTTATTGATGTTTTTAATTTGCACATGTCAACATCTCGGATGCTAACTCCAGTAATCTTTGTGTTAGTTTCATTGTATTTACGATTTAGAGTGTCACATAATTATGTAAGATATATGTTGATTGACCGAAATGAAACTAGTGTTTTTCACCAAAGCTATAATGACTATCAATTGATATGTACTGTGTTATTACTTTATATCAAGAAACTATATAAACATGCGTGCCTAAGGAAAGACAATTGAGTTTAGCGTTTGAAAATAATAACTTTCCAATTGACCTATCGCCCAATGCCCGACATGATACTTTTTGGCAAACTTTTCTATTATGACGTCACAAATAAATGACCAGGCAAGCATTTGTTTGATTATGACGTCACAATTAATTGACGTCAAAAAGCACACGAAAGGCCATGCATCAGGCATTTGGTGATAGGACAATTATCCAGTAACCAGAACGGAAGAGTAAATGTTTTTCTTCCTATGTTCGCGACTTTTTACCGAGTGTAATTTAACTTCAGTACAAATACGTGTATCTATAAGATAACATTAATCAACATAAATACGTACTTATGCCAAGTAAGTTTTATACTTTTTATACAACCCAGTTAAAAAAATTCCACATGCATGATGTTAGAGGGAAGATATTCCACATGCATTATGTTAGAGGGATTAACATACTCTAGGATTTAAATTAAACATTTTTGCAAGGAAAACAATGTATTAGAATTTTATTCGAAAAAATTAGAATAAATTTTTTGTAAATATACTTGAGAATTGTAAAATTTTCGGAATCATTTTCATTGCCACAATATATCTTTATTCTTTTTGTATGAGAAAAGTTATTATTTTCGAAGCAGTTGTGTAGTAAAGGAAATAAATAACTGTATATTGATATGTTTCATGTTTTAAGAGTATATCTACCCTTTGCTGTTGTAAACACACTCAATAGAAGTATTAATGTCCATAGAATGTTTTTTTCCAATTTTTTCACAATTAAATGAGTTATATCTCTTTCCGTACTAGCTGATGACAGTGTACTAACGGCTGCATTTTTAAAGTTCTGGCATTGACATCCTGGGTGACCTTTCATGGATGATAGAACTGTTAATGGTCGCAATATGCTGAGCCATATTATAGTACAAGCCATTATAAAAGCATGCTTTTATCTACATCAGAAATTTTATGTCATATATTTAAAGGCTTTAAAGGAAAAATCTGTTTACGCAGGTCTATTTTAGAGCCGATCGGCTTAGTGTTCTTATACATCAACGTTTTGTCTGCCTTTAAGCAATAAAAAACTTTTTATCATTGTACATTTCCAAAATGTCCTACATCTGTTTTATCATGTTGTTTTTTAAGTGCCTTGAATAAAGGATGACACAGTATGGCTAATACTATTATGAAACTCCTTTATCCTCCATGTGCAAGACTAAGTTAAACCATGTAATGTTTATATTAAGACATCAATTTCATCACCATACATACTAAGATTTGCATGCCACTAGAGTAGACGTTTCCTATTTCGCTGTTTTTGCACATGAATCATGTCCAAATACATTTAATTCTGGCTCGTATTGTCAGGAGTTGACATAAGTTTATTTGGTCCAGCTATATAAAGAACACATAAATTGTCCGATCACAGATTAATAGTAACAGCATTAAGTTTTCAATGTATCCTCATAAGTATGAGGAAGATATAAATGACCTAAACAGCTTGATATTGGTTTGTTATTGTAAATAGACACGATAGTTTGATATTGTTATTTTTTCTGATATTGAAGGGAAAACAATTGTTTGGTCATTTCATTTTTAAATTTTGTACCTACAGCTGGAATATTATGAAGGACTTTTATACATATAAACCAAGCACGTTAACCAAAAAATCAACTTTCGTTGAATGTTCTATGAAGTGTTATAGTCTATGTTACTTACATACACAGTGTTTTGATGGATATATTTGATGGATTATTGGTGTGTCTAATTCCCCCAGCTGTTTCAGAGAAAAAAGCTTGAATATATTACGATATGCTTCTCCATATGGTGAAACAATGAACGTACAAATACTGGGAGATCCCCTCACTGTTAAAGATGTATTTTATTTGAGTTTTCAGTTTGATTTTCAGTTTTCACATCGAGATAAAATCAATAGACTGACGACTATATTACGGCAGACAATTTACATGTGTCG
Source organism: Pinna nobilis (assembly GCA_016161895.1). Classification (NCBI taxonomy): domain Eukaryota; kingdom Metazoa; phylum Mollusca; class Bivalvia; order Pterioida; family Pinnidae; genus Pinna; species Pinna nobilis. The sequence goes on along the minus strand of JACSZP010004841.1, from coordinate 5,493 downwards.
GCTACAATTAACCAGGCAACCCGTCTTCTCACTCGATCCACGTGTCGTACCAGTCGAACTTACTTTACATTTGATGCTTCCTTGTTCTGATATTAACTCCATGTAAGATATGATTACTTATCTGTATACATAGAGATGCTGAATGATGTATGTGTCATGATGACTTATTTGTACTCATTATAACATACACTAATTGACAGCAATAAAAACAATTCTCCGTGTTAGTTTACTTCACTTCTAACATCTGATGTATTAAAAACGATATTCCTTGTCATACCAGGGTTTGATCATTTAGAAAACAATCAGTTCTCAGTGGTCATAAATACGAGTCACAGACCAAACGTTGGAGGCTTTAATCATCATTCTGTGACGTCTTTATGTGAACGACCGATTCTTAAGTGGAAAATTGGACACGGGAATCTGCAATTACTGTTATATTAATACTGCAAACGAAATTAGATTAGTCAATTTACGAGAAGACTGCTAAACATCATAAGTTCATAGGTTTTATCTAGAGGTTGTTCGTATAAAGTACCAACAACTGTATTACACAGTATTCAGGGTTATTTTTGCCCAAATGCACTTGTAAACAGTTTCGCTCCGTTTTAAATTCGCCCAGTCTCATCATAACTATTCAATGACTTAACCGTTTTCAAATTCGCCCACTTTTGAATTCGCCCTCTGATAATAAGAAAGAAAGGGACGAAAATAAAACGGGGCGAAAATTTCCCTGTATACAGTATATATACTCATGGATAGATATAATTTTAGTTGAAAATACCGATTTATCCATACAGAATTGCATGTCCGTACACAAATCGTTTGTGTTTGTAGACAATTTAATCTTTGTTGAACAATGTATCTAAACACACAGGTATTTGACATATTCGCGAATCTAAACATGCATGCAAAAAAGTATGTCCGATCAAAATTGGAGTAAAACTGGTCGTAAAAAGGAAAAGCAGGAAGAACATATTATCTTATATTCTGAACTTCACAAAGGCGGAATAACAAACAGGAATCGTCAAGGATCATACATACATGCAACGCAAATCTTCGGTTCGCTTATCTCTGGAGTTCTTTGTACGTTAACGAAACCTCACCTTTCAATTGTCATAAGTGCAGGGAATTGCCGACACGCATAACCCTTTTCCGACATTCACTGACAACCCCTACAACTTAAAGATATTTTATTTGAATTTTGAATGATATTACGTACAAGCAAAAACATGCAAAACGCATGTTTATAATTTGAATCACGAATTGCATTGGTTTACATGGTTGATTTTCTGTCAGTTTAAACTATATCTATGGCACGCCAAAATCAAATTAATGAGTTAATCCTAGTTTTTTTCAGTTAATCCTAGTTTTTCTCCAGTTTATCCTAGTTTTTCTCATTAATTTGCATTAACTGGAGAGAACTAGAATTAACTGAGAAAAACTAGGATTTACTGCGCCAAAATCACATTAATGGGTTAATCCTAGTTTTTCTCGAGAAAAACCTGGTTTAACTGAGAAAAACTAGGATTAACTCATGTTATCATTATCACTCATGTATGTGATTTTGGCGCAGTTAAACCTAGATTTACCTCAGATAATCCTAGTTTTTCTCCGATAATCCTAGTTTTTCTCCAGTTAATGTTGGTTACGAGAAAAAGTAAGATTAACTGGAGAAAAAGCAGGTTTAACTCGTAACCCACATTAACTGGAGAAACTCAAGGATTAACTGAGAAAACCTAGGTTTAACTGAAGAAAAACCAGGATTAACTAAGAAAAACTAGGATTAACTCATTAATGTGATTTTGGCGTGCCATATATATCTGATACAGTAAAGTCGGTCTATAAGTAAATTCTGATGCTTAAAACGAAGGATGTCCATAACAAAGTCAAAAGTCACTCCCCTTTGATTTCGTTATAGACCAACTCCATTTTAATGTCCGCTTTAAAACAAAAAAAAAAAACAACAACATAAACACTTGCTTATTGTCCTAATGTGTATACCTTTGTGTTTACATAGGTAAGATATCACAGTAAATACACGACAAATCAAATTACATCTCTACATGAACTCAACAATTTAATCGGTTCCCATAGAAAATGAATTCCTAATTAGGTGTCGTACTACTATGCAGCTGCGTTCATCGTACACATGATGTAATGAATGAAGGCATATAAGAGACATATCAAATTCAATTTTAACAAAAAACGGTGTTCAAAGAATGGTAGGATTTCCCGGTATTCACGAGAATCAAACATCCATATGGGGAAAAAATTCTGGACTGAAAGTGTCATATTTATGCCCATAGATTCATTTACATCTAAAGTTTTATGCTATATTTACATTAACTGGGGGCGTGGCCTAGAAGTTACCGTGTTCCACTACTAATCGTGAGGTCCGAGGTTAGATCCCGAACAACGATACGTTTGGTTTTAACAGTTTTTCAAATGGGACAAAAGGTACTGTTGATACCGAGGTCCCGTGTCATTGTAGGTGTCGGCACGTAAAAGAAATCTCCAAGTTCTTATGCTAAAAGTGCTGAGAATAGGTAGATGTCTCGCCCTTTACCGGTACATGGTGACCTGTCCATGCTTTTGAAAAAAATTAAGTGGGACCAACCAAGCAACATTTACTGTAGAGTTAAATTTAAAAGAAGTGCGATTTTGCATCTTTAACTAGAGATTAGCAAAAGATACCGCAAAGTTTACTTACATTAGAAGAGAACATAAAAAACAAGAAAAATATTCCATTATACGTGAGTTGCACTTTGTGTAAAAGATGTAAGGCAACATTTCGACCCTGATATCTTATTTCTAGGCGTATGTCAATTAACTCTAAGAAACTCTACGGATTATTCGCTGTTAAAGTTATTTTTAGATTGTACATGAGAGGATCAGCTATCCAGGTATAGCTAAGGTAATTTACAAATATATGGGCACGTGAAGCTGTCACGTTGGTTATTCTGGTTATATATGATAAGCTTGTTCGTGATTATGGTTATATGTTCTGTATAAAAAAAGTAAAATGCAACGAACACCTGGATACGTCAGAGGTGGGATCAGGTGCCTATGAGGAGTAAGCATCCCCTGTTGACCGGCCAAATCCGCCGTGAGCCCTATATCTTGATCAGGTAAACAGAGTAATCCGTAGTCAAAAACAGTTTGTAAAGAAAAGTCTAACAACCTTCATAGACGCTAATTAAAACTGAAGGAACAAAAAAATTATGGGTCTTTGTTCGATTTCACTTCGTCATATTGACCACCACCCCTAAATCCCCGTGATTGATTTGGAAAGAGATATCACATGTATTCTCTTGAATCATAATATCTGTAAATCTAATATTTGAATGAAGTGTATTCACGTCGGATATGACCAGTCAACACTGGAAGCTTCCTGATCTATGGCACCCGATTCCTCTTGTTAGTGGACTTTTTATACTTCCGTGATTCCTATCTACCCTGTCTGTATGTGTGGGGTCTACTGTTATTCAACTCAGAAATATATGGAGACGTAGCTATGCTGATAAGTTTGGACTATGATTGACACTTATCGCCTTTAAGCAGTGTTCCACGTGCCGATACTTACTGTGACACGGGTGTCCGGGTTTTACTCTCTTATCCGACGACAGGCAAACACGAAAATACTCGAGATCTCACCTAGGACCTGACGATTAGGAGGTGAACACGCTTACCACTGACCCATCGCTATCCCACTGTATTATCATTTTATTACTAGAATTTAGTTTTCGTGTTGAGACACGTGTTATATGTATAATTATTTGAAGCTTTTAGTAGTAGCTGAGAGTGTTCGAATTTTTTTTCTGGTAAACTATCGGTTGCAAATAGATCTATTGTACTATTGATTGAGTTATCGAATGTCAATTAATGCGTATTGTCCGTCACGTGCTTGTCCAGTATATTGTTTGTGAGTATGACAAAAACAGCACTCTAAGTTCACTGGCTGGTGAAAGAAGATATGTAAATTTACTACAGATGTAAATTTTCTCTATAAAAACCCATTTCTTTTATTATAAGATATACGAGAAGGCTAGTGAAATTGTTATATCTGATTGACATTCATATATTGACATGAAATATAAAAGGTAACGATGTAAGATGAGCTTATCTTGTGATAGGAATATACATGTTACTTGTTCATATATTTTCTTTCTCTGGCTTATGGAGTTATTGTATTTGCTTGCGCTGTACATAATGACATTGTTAGCAAACGACACCCACATAATGCATGTAATTGGTTTGCCATGCGGTGATCTATGGGTCGGTCGAAGAGGTTCTGACAGCCCCCTGTAATTTACAAAGAATATAACATCACATGTCAAATGTTGCTTAGAGGTTCATTTCAATAAGGGTTTTTTCTTGATACAAGTTCGAACCATTTCCACCCCTGAACATATTTCAACCAGCCCTGAAAAAATCTTGGATCCGCGCATGTTTATGGCTTTATTTCATTATTCAATTGGTTTATGTTCGGAAGACCGAGGAGAGGTAGAATATTACGCCTATGTAGATGAAGACTCGTGTAATACTTACCATCGATTCATACGAGCTCCAAAAGAACCTACTGTCCCTTCATGAGTGTATTTATACGTACACAAAATTGATGTATTCACACAGATAAGTTTTAAACATTCTTGTATTAACGTATCTACCCAAACATATTGATAACAAAATAGGCCAGGGCGATTTTGTAATATCTAATCACGCGCGGATCTATACTGGGGGAGGGTCGCGCAGGGTAGCTCAGTAAAGTATATATTCCGTAATTTTCTGGCACACTAAAATCCATAACAATTCTCTGGGATACTCTGGACAAAGACACATGTTTATCATGTTCAGGATGATTGCCCCTGTCTTGGATCTCTTAGATGCATTTTACTCTCTATTCCTCTGTTGTGATGCGCAGGTGCGATAGAGTAGCGTGATGATTGTTGTTTCTAAAAATAAAAAGCTATATTTGTTAAGATATAAATCGGGCGTCTACACACACCAAGGAAAATGCTACATTTATGTACAATATTCCGCAAAATAAGTAGCCGGGGAAACATACCGCACACTTGGGATGTTGGACATAGACTACAAGATTCTTTTACACATGGTACTGCAGTAAATTATGGGAGTCAATTGTCAGTTTTCAGAATCAAAGTAAAGCCATGAGTCGGGCAACATCGTAAACAGGATATAAAATGGACACAGGTAACAATACAACAACGCTTCTATCAAAATACAACTATCAGTAATACTATGCTATAGGCTTTGACGATTTAATTTCATTTATATTGGATAATACAGATATACAGATGTTGATTACTTTGTGGCCAAGGAACATTTATCCTGTCCCAATCATTTTAGGGGATAATGACGACAGTTTATCTCCAAATATGTAGGGATTATTACAATGTATAAAAATTATAATTCATCCATTACACGTGCACATTTAATTAAGATTTTAAACTGGATCTTTGGTTCATGATATAT
>JACSZP010004819.1:0-16176 GCA_016161895.1 Pinna nobilis | reverse complement strand
TAAAATAAAAGTGTAATTATTACACTCAATTATATCAATTCTATGCCGGGTTTTCATGAATTTTAACAAAAATAATTTTTTTAAAGAGTTGTGTTTTATGATACAAGCTAATACTGATTTTAAAATCATTTATCATTAACATGATAAGAGTTTGAAACCTTAATGAGAAGATATAAATGAAAATCACTGAACAATGTAAAATATCATAGTATACTGAAAACAGAAAAGTTTTTACTGCTTACATGTACATGTAAGTATATTGAGATATAACTAGTTTTCTGCTTTCTATTTTAAGTTAATGCAAAAAGGTCTACCTGTACTCTTCCATACTGGCAGGTTCTACCTGTACTTTTTTATACAGGTAAACTCTAACTGTACCCCTTAGAAAGCCTCTTAATTGAGTGTGATAATTACACTGTTGTTTTAGCCAGTAGACGTTCGGGAATAAACCAACTAAACAAATCAATTTTATAGGACAAAACTACATAACACATGTGTATTAGACAAACATAATGTACATGTACATTACATCATAATTGTCAAAATACATTGAGCTACCTAAGGAAAAGAACCAAAAAAATGAATAAAAAATCAGGAAGAAATTAAAACCCAATTAACCATTTTTTTTGTAAAATATTATAGCAAGATGCATGTTTCTGGGAAAACTGCTATTTGGTATTTGATCAGCCAAAAAGAAAGTTCTGAATCAAAAAAATTAAAAAGATATTTAATAAGTATTCAATTCCACTCACCTGACAGCATTTCCTCTATTCATGAGATCTTGGATATCTTCAAAATCATTTACAATGTGCTTGGATAAATCTGGAACAGATCACAACTAGTTTATTTTCTTTCTTTTGTTATCTAACCATGACACAAATGTTTATGACACTGAGTACAGTCTAATGTGCATTAGTGACCCACTGAATTAAAGGACTCCCTACCTTATTTGATATAAATGAATACTCCCGAAGTGGGATTTCTCTGTATAAATCAACTGAATTAAAAGATCACCTGTCATATGTGACCATATTTTGAACCTTAGTTTGGACAGTCTCTAAAAACTGGTTAGACTGTACATTAAAGAACAAGGTTTTGCCATCCCCCATGATACTATGCGCAATCATTCCAAGTGACTCACTTTAAATCAAATCTTCTTTTAGTATCATCTAAGATCAGATCTCTACAGTTGTTGAGAGGTTAAAGGTAAGACCTCAGTCACAGATGTTCTCTAGATCACATCCAGGCCAGGAGAAACTCAAGTCATGAACATTTGGTCTGTATTTAGACTAGATGTTCTGACTGGATATTTAGAACTGTTTAGGACTCCTGCTCAGAGAACTTCTCAGTGATAATGGCCCCAGGTGCAGAGCATAGGTCAAAATTTCAAGATCTTATGTTATACTGAAACTACCATTGGTATGATTCATCTACTTGAATAACCTACACATAAAATTCATAAAGAAAAGAAAAATATTGTCGCATATATTTTAAAAAAAAGTTTTTGGTTAGGAGTGAGAGAAACTTATTAATTTCAATACAAAAAGGAAATACATGTGTATCAATCCTTATTTGAAAAAAATGTTACTGAGCAGGCCTATCCATGTTCTGCAAATCTTCAATACTTGGTGTGGATTTTCCTGTGATGATACAAACTGGTGATAGATTCTTTTAGATTTATTTGAACTGAACAACAGGAACAATGTCAAAGTCAGGCTTAAACCCCATGAGCCTCAGTTCTTCTATGAGCAAATGACAATAATTCAAGGACTGAATCTCTAAACATACAGTAGATAGAATAAATACCAGTACTTCAGTACCTTGTACATAGGGACCATACTTTGGGTGCTCTCGTACTCTCAGACTATGCATGGATTTGTTCGGTGAATGTTGTTTCAGCAGGTCTCTAACTTTTTCGTTGTAGATTTCAAGATAACTGAAAACAGTGACAACATATATTTCTAAATACATAAATATACACATATCTGCTGGGCAAATTCTTTTTGTTGGTGTCTTATGTTGCTAGGTGTACATAAAAGTAGTTAAAGTCACAAGATATTGCTTTAATGCTGCATGATTGGTTAAAATTCTGCTGCCCATAACCAGTCAAAACTGAGGACCCATTACAATTACATTGCTTGGTTGTTGTATTGTCTAACGTCCCCGTCCAGAACCTTTCACTTATATGGAGACATCACCAAGACCAGTTAAGTGTAACAAATTTGGCCTATGCATGGCACTTATGGCTGATTAAGCAGAGAGGCTTCTTTACTATGCAAACACCTACAGTTACAAGGATCCTCAATTTTTACTGTCTAGTTGAAAGCCAGAGGATGCCAACCACAACGTGGCATGGATTTTAATTCATGACCTCCACTTCAGAAGGCAGACAAGCTAACCTCTGAGCCATGATAGTGCAATCATTATGATGCATGTGGAAGTATACTTCTAAAGATTTTTTTAGAGCATAAGACTATACATACTACATTTTGTGCAAACTTTATTCATCATATGAGAGATTAAAAAAAAATCCATATTTTCAAAATGGACAAGTGTTTTGATATCTTGTTGTACACTCTGTATGATTGATCATGGAAAAAACATAATCTTATTCTCGCCTGACCTCTGCTGTATAATTAGCATTCTCAACTGACTCATGTTCTACAATAAAACATTATCACCTGACTTCTGTTCTTCAAAAAGCTTTCTGAACTGACTGATGTTCTACAATAAGCATTCTCGTCTGACTGATGTTCAATAATAACATTCTCACCTGACTTGTTCTATAATTAGCATTCTCACCTAACTTGTTCTATAATTAGCATCCTCACCTGACTTGTTCTATAGTTAGCATTCTCACCGTACTTGTTCTATAAATAGCATTCTCATGTGACTTGTTCTATAATTGGTATTCTCATCTGACCTTTGTTCTATATTTAGCATGCTCACCTGACTTGTGTTCTGTATTTAGCATTCTCACCTGACTTCTGTTTTATAATTAGCATTCTCACCTGATTTCTGTTCTATAATTAGCATTCTGACCTTCACTTGTGTTCTGTAATTAGTAGTCTCACCTGATATATCTTCTATAGTTAGCATTCTCACCTGACTTCTGTTCTATGATTAGCATTCTCACCAGACTTCTGTTCTATCATTAGCATTCTCACCTGACATCTGTTCTATAATAAGCATTCTGACCTGACTTTTGTTCAATAATAAGCATTCTAACCTGACTTCTGTTCTATAATAAGCATTCTCATCTGACTTCTGTTCTAAAATAAGCATTCTCACCTGACTTCTGTTCTACCATTAGCATTCTCACCTGACATCTGTTCTATAATAAGCATTCTCAACTGACTTCTGTTCTATAATAAGCATTCTCACCTGACCGTTGTTCTATAATATGCATTCTCACCTGACTTCTGTTCTATAATTAGCATTCTCACCTAACTTCTGTTCTATAAATAGCATTCTCACCTGACTTCTGTCCTATAATTAGTATCTTCATCAGACATCCTGGAGAACAGATCTTTGCATATTCTTGGGATCAGTCCTGGGTCATCCTGTAAATTACAATTTTTTAAAAATTTAGTAAACAATGATTACTCACAGTGTGTTTTTTCTTAGGTCTTTTGGTTTGTTTTTGCTTAACAGTGTGGCCATTTTTAATGGTGGAGGGAAAAATCATATGAAAAGTGTACCTGAAAAAATAATGGCCTTCCACAAGTAAATTGGCAAACTTTCTCAGATAATCATCTTTGACCTGCAATGACTAGATGCAAGAAACTAATAGTTTAAAGTGCAATGTTCTAATATGGAAAAAGGTGTTTTATGTTTGAGTCTGCTGAAAATGCCCACTCCAGCAGAAAATATAGGTCAAGGGCCATAATTTACAGATTACACTTCCAATCACTGTGCTTGATGTATTTCTTTTAGCTGCTATTTTATGACTGGTCAAATTATCTAATTAATGAAAGATAACTTACAAGACATAACTTAATGACACTTACCCATTTTTTTCCATTATAAACTATAACTTTTGATACAGTCTTCACTTAAAATATTTTCAATATGAAAATGATTCATTACATATTATAACATGGAACTATTGGTCCACCAAAAATTCTGAACACTTCTACTGGGCATATTTTGCAGGGAAATTAATTTCCAAACTGTCTGCCATTATGAGAGGCATGTTTCAGTTATCTGGATGCTTTACTTATCTGTACAATTTGCCTGTGAACAAAAGCATACAGATTAATGATGCATTACAGTTCAAGAATTACTTACATGACCGCCCATCATGGTATAACTCTTCCCTGATCCTGTCTGTCCATATGCAAACACACAAGCATTGTAACCTTCAAACGCTGAGTCAACGACATCCAGACCCAGAGACCTGTATACCTGTAAATATATAAATAAACAGTCAGGTAACCTGTAACTATTACTGGAAATGTTGTTTATCTGTTGCTGAATACAAAACAGTATACGAGAGATATTAGAGTGCTGGTTGTATTGTTGTTTAACGCCTAATTCAAGAATATTTCAGTTTTATTGAATGTGCCAGTGAAGGGAGACATATTTTGCCTATGCTTGGCACTTATGGTCATAGAACAGGTAGGGTTCTTTAACATGCTGACACCTACTGTGATATGGGATCTCAGTTTTTACTGTCTCATCCGAAGGAAGGGCCATGACTGCCCCAAACAGATATCAGACAGCACCACAATTTTAACCAAACTTCTCCATTTTAATCTTTGACTTTGGTGACCCCTTTTAAGAAAACTTGTAATGTTTTAGTTAATCATCTAGTTCTACCAAAGACTATTAGAAAGCAACACTGAGATCTGAAGATCGACATTAGATGAAACAGTAATGTTACATATTCTGGGGAAAAGTATTCACATCCATTTTTTCTCAACACATTGATTTTGACCACATTTGCATGGCAGATGGGGTGTTCTCTCAAGACAGGTTTCATTGAACTAAATAAACACAGATGAACTTGTTTGCAAACGTGAAACTATTGACTGAAGTGTACTTGACGACCTTACCTGTTCTTGTGAAGCATACATGGGGTCAGAATTCAACACAGACCAGAACGAGTAATCAAAAGTAAACTCCTTGTTCCTCATCAGGTCCCTCCCTGTGTCTCCTTCATGAGCAGACTCTGGTATCTGGAAAGCAAAACAACAGCAATATAAATAGCACCACTTTACATGTCTTACTTTACAAATGACACTATATATACAGATACCCAGTGTTTGTCACAAGATTTTTCTTTAGTAATACATGTACCATTTTTGACCAAATAAGTTCATTTACTTATACATGTACGTGTACATACATATTTCACAACCTTTAGCTTCTGATTTAATTATCCTTTTAAAGAGAGTCTTTAATTTGTTTATTTGTTTGCTGTTTGCTTTTTGCTTTACACCACTCACAACAATCTTTCAGTCATACGGCAGCGACCGGTTTTTATTGGTGGAGGATAGAGCCTGTTTTCTTATGTACAGAGGAACCCAACTTTGAATCTTTAGTAAACAGCTGATGAGTAGATTTGGAAAAGAAAAAGGTAATAAACAGTTTATATTTCGATCTACTCGTGCCCCCCCAAGGTTCTTTTCCATTTTTGCACTCACTCTTGAAGGGCACAGAAATAAAGGAAATATTAATGGCACATTTACTTACTTGTCAAGTCCTCCCCCCACCCCCATTAATAGGGAGACTGTCTAACTTTTATGTAAGATTTAGATAAACCAATCTATGAACAAATACATGTTTCCCCTATTGACTAATTGACAATTTTTAGCTTAAATTGTTTTCTTTCAATTCTTAATGAAATTTAGCCTCCCCCATGTGATTTAAAAATGTAGAAACTGTTCAAGGTTGGCATTCAAGAAAGATAGACAAGACACAAAGCTTCAGATGTTACAAATGTACATTACCTTCAGGTTTGTTATGGTGGTCTTCTTCCCATCCATCTGGATAATAAACTTGCTCTCCAAGTCATGTTCCCTGAAAATATGATATATGTAAATGTAAATGCTTTGTTTATTTTGTTATTAACACCACGCTCAGTGATTAGCAAAATTTGCCTTCTGGTCATGGGTTCGAATCCACACTGTGCTTTGGTTGGTCTTCCCAGTCTTTTTGGATGAGACAGTAAAAAAATGGGGTCCTGAATCACCATTGGCGTCGGTATGTTAAAGAATCCTCACTGCTCAATAGCTATGTACTTGTGCCGAGAATGGGCAAAATTTGTCAAACTTTGCATTTGATCACTTAGCATTGATGACGTGACCATATTTAAGTGAAAGATACTAGAGTGAGACGTTAAACAACAATACAACCAGTCAACTCAGCAACCTTTCAAACTTAAAGTAGCGACTAGCATTTATTGGTGGAGGAATCTATGATAGTACCGGTATCAGAGAGGAAAGAACTGGTTTTATCCAAGTTAACTGACAAATTCTCACATAAACAACTTCGGTTCAAGGAAGTGTGACCGGCATTGTTGTGCGATGGGGGTTTGGTGTAAGGGTGTGTCGCCATCGTTGCTGGGGAATTACATTTGACAACACTTTAACCTCCCATCCTTTACCACGGTCACTTGAAGTCTCCTCCCTAGCACCAGGTGCTAGGGGGGAATAAGTAATAAAGTTCCTTTGAAGTTTCACAAGTTTATTACACACACAGCAAAAACATATGAGATATGAGTTTTATATATCATAATATATATAATTATATATTATCTCTATGATAAGAGATAATGTTGCTATCTAAACAGTAAAAAGTTGTAAAAAGTAAAGGGTAGATAGGCCTAAAAAGTAGGCTGAAGGCTCAAACATTTGCCAGCTACATGTACATGTAGTTGCGAGAAATAACATGGTTTCAAGAATATGCCCTTACGGCATATATACATAGTACCCTTAATTGTAGGTGTAGGCATATTTATCTTAAATATATTGACTGATTTATCACATTAAACCTGCTAAGAGTCCAGGTAGAAATCAATAATGCTTAAAATGGCAACCCCCAAAAATAAAACTGAAAATAAGATTTCGCCTATTTTGTGTTACATGCCAGTAATAATATGGGGCAAGCCAGACTTCAGTAATCAAGTATTATCTGAATGACAACGAAAGAGCGTTTCTGGATGTCAGTGTTGACATCGTTGACCGCATAACACTCGCTACCGTCGTACTGACTACTGAACAGGTGCCCTCTGCACAACCGCCCTTACAATTCAGTTGACAACAACAACTTATGCATCCTGCATCAGGAGTTTAAATTCCCATATACTTGGCATCTTTACCTCTTATTCATGGGACGAACACGAACTGCTACTTTGACAGATGTCATCTTGTTTATTCAGTCGTACATATTTAAAGATTTTGCACACAGGCTTCTGTGAAAGAAAGCCACCGAAATATTTACAGCTGTCGATTGTTACGTTGAATGAGTAATAAGTCATGAGACATTCCGATGTAATATTTCGTGCTAGTATCTCGATCCCGATCCAGGTGTTACTTTTCTTGTAATATACAACTCTATATTCAAAATAAAAACGATACAAAATGCAAAAAGTCCATTTAAGAGAATATTTTTATTCTATATAGAAATATTATCATATTGTGATCATAATTTTTACTTCTTTATAATTTTCCTCTTCGTTGGACGGACAAACTCGATTATTTCATGTTTACAGGGACTTCAATTATGCTCTTTTGTTCTTAGAGATATTAGGTACCAAACTAGACATTCTGTTTCGAATGTCTAATGTTTACATTGCGAGTGATTACTTGTGTAGTTAAAAAGAATACTATGTAAAGTAAAAACATAGATTGTTTTGACACACTAGCCTGACAAGATGATACAAAGAAGAAATAAAACTAAAAATGAAAAATTAAGGGTGAATAAATGATGAATAATGAAACTGATTTTAAAAAATGGTCTACCTTTTCAAAACATGTAACATTCAAGTAAACATGTCCTGAGTTTGTAAGAACTGAAATGACCAAAGGAAAACATCTTTGTATCAAGACGTCAGGAAACTGCTTATGAACAACACCGGCATTATAATTGGTACAAATTGTGCACCATCCTGGATGACATAATTTTGCAGTCTTCTGACAAGAAAAAACAGAGCCTCAACGGAAATAAACTGAGAGCTTTTTACTCAGATATTACTTACAGGTTCTAATTACCTCGACCTGTTGTATCCCCGATCAGTAAATCTTGAGAGCAGTAAAGCCCAGATTGGTGCAACTGCTACATGTATTAACATGCACGCCTCATCGACATGCTAGAATTTTCAAAGATTTCAAGTGTCCATCTCAAAGCTTTATACGAATTTTTCTCAATTTTATCAATACCTCATTAAATATTGAATAAAGAAATTTATAGATTTTTTTTAATGTTTGTGCATTCCTATTATGACGGTAAAATCTAAACAATTGCATATACATATGTATATTGAATTTAAGTATTACATCAATATGAAGAAGAGAAAACCCCATCTTATTCTTGACCAGTCATGGCCGACACTATATACAGGGGTCACCTGTCGAAAGGGTTGAAATGGGTCCATGTCTCACGGGTGACCCCTATATACAGGTTTTACTGTATATTGAATCTTTCGAAACCTGAATGTGTAAAACCCGAGGCAAACTTAAGTTTCTTATAAAAGAAATCAAACAAGGACTTAAACAAAGCAGTTCATTTGTGAAATTTAAAAATCATAGTATTGAAATACGATGTTGTCTTTTCAGTAAAACAAGACGTCGTGGAATGCAGAATAATGATTTGATTTAGAAAACCCGCAAACGCTTCTGACAAACAAGGGTATGCTGTTAGATGTCAATGACACAAAACCGTGATGCAGCCCCTCCCCATTCTGAAAGAGAATGTATATCTCGTATTTGTTGTCAGTGGCAATGTTCGCTCTTTCGCGGTAGATACTATATCCAACTCAACTTGAATTCGTTTTATGTCACTCACGCCTCACGAATGACGTGAATGTCGTTACTTCAATCATATTTTAACTTAAACATTTTGCCTTTATTTTCAATAAGCCTTCTCATTTAGGAGATAAAAATGACAAAAGTTTCCAAAAATTCACAAATATAGTGTCTGCTTTGAGTTATCAGTCTTACCTGTACCACAGGGACTCTCAGCCAAAGAATCAACTTCACAAAATATTTTACAAACGTAACTTTTAATATTTATGCTTGTCTTTATAAAGACAAGTATACACGTGAAAACAACAACAACAACAACAACAAAATATAAGCAACCCAATATGAAATCTCGTCTTTGCTACTCGCATGCTCATTTACACAACTTTTATACATATTTTAGATAAAACAACAATTGGCAAAGTGTTGGAAAATTAATTAACACCAGTTACTCTTACTAATATTCTGTTACATTAATCAAACAAAAATGAAAAATTGCTCGCTATCTAGAAATACCGGTGTAACATTTCACAGATTGTTTTCTATCTAACTCTAGACCTATGTTTATCGGAAATGTATGGGATAGAAAGTTCACGCTTTTCATTTCATTAATGGATAAAATAACAATTTGAAGCTCGATATCATCGAATCAAGGACTTTCCCTGGTTTATCCAAAAGAATCGGAATTAGGATAATATGATATGTTTGATCCCGATTGAAAGACTATAGCTCCACCGGAACTTGACTGAAGCACCCACGGTACCTCCATCAATCATTTGGTGTGATATGAATCTATAAACATTGATTTTCAAATATTACAAGTGGATTAATGCATTGTCTGTATAGAGCAATGGGTTTGACCTTTAAATAGGATTAACAATATTTGAAATATCTTCTTGATCATCTTTCATGCATTAAATTACAACATTTCCTTTTCGTTTGAAAATATTCTCCGAGAAAAAACGGATAAGTCAAAGAGCTCGAGGGATTCCTAGCTTCTTTAAGAGAAAAATAAGATTCGATGTTTTAAATAGATGGAATTTACATCTAAGTAAAATCGATATCATTACTTGTAATGATGTCTGATTCTTATCCAAATCATATTTATCCGTGTTGTTATATAGTCTGAAAGTTCGCAGTATTGGATACCAGCAGTGATGTCAAGTCAAACACGACTAAAGTGGCTTTATAAAATCTAAGAGGTAATTTTCACAATTTCAAACGTAGTATTTCAATGTGATAATTTTTGAAAAGTATGATTTTCACAACACAACGAATTTTACCGTACTATAAGTATTCTTTTATTAAGGTGTATATTGTATCTATACTCAGTAGATTCCTTTGCAAACGCGAACAAATTTACTATTGTTGCATTCGTTATCATGATTATGATTGTGTTGATTATAATCGCCATCATATTTATTTTTCATCATCATCATCATCATCATCATCTTCTTCTTCTTCTTCTTCTTCGATTTCTATGACAAATAATTGTTTTTTTTAAAGACATATGAAACATTTATTGTTGCTTTTTGTTTTTCTTTTATACTACCAATGTGATCAAACTTTCATCGGTTAAGAATTGTCTGAAACAAGTGCCTCTTTTGATCAGTTTTTTTTTTCAAATCTCAAATAATTTATCAAATTTAATTATGTAATCAAATATAAGTAGAATGTATTAAAGAATATTAATGTTATTATATTTACTTGATTCAACAGATTTATATTTTTGAATTTTAGATATGACTTTCTCGATCGCATTTGTGCTGTGTATTACCATAACGACAGGTAATTTAAAATTTACTACATCGAATGTAACATTAACCATACAAGATTTAAGGCTTTTAAGACAAAGCCTTTTCATTTTCTCTTCATTTCTACACTTAAAAATGCGGTCAACAGTTTAAATTGATAATTTCTTTCTCTGGGCCAATCATTCAGTGTAATTCTCCTGAACTTTCGCCAGATACAAGTATACTGAATATCTCTCTGTTTTATAAAACATTGCATAGGTATTAAGAGTAACATCTATATAATATATTCTGTTTCCAATGCAAAGATGACGTGATTCAGTGAAACGACATGTATTTTGCATCTGTTTTGGAATAGATACTTTTGTATACTTGGGGAAAATAGGTAATCGGATCATTTATCTAGGGGACAATGTTCAAATCCGACGTATATAGGACAACCCCAGACCTCTGAAAATTCAGGCTAGGTATCAAGTGTCACAGAGGATTGATCAATTTATTGAACGGTCACACTCGACCACAGTGAAATTCAAATGAAATAAGTCAGCAAAGCATATTTTCCTTTGCGTCGTAAATGTTTTTTGTTTTTGTTTTTATTTCAGTTTGATATATGACTTAAATTGCAAATTGTCAGTCAAATTTCAATGTTCACTGATAGGTATAGACGTAAGCCCTATGCTAATATAAACGGAACAAAACTAAGACTATTTCTGAATTTTTGTAAGCTTCTGATATTCTTAAACCCGAACAAATTACTACATTATCAAACCTACTATGCCAATTATCACGATTTTGTGTCGAATCTATTGATTATGGAAACCTCTTTTCACGCTCCCGTTTTGATTTGTTGCAGTATATGGTCTGATGTAACTCCGCAAAGGTAGCCCTCCCCCCCCTCCCTCATGACACAACCTTCCTTTGAGCAACTTACTAAACAATGAAACTGCGCATTGCAAAACATCAAGCAATGAATCAAGCGGTAAATGAAGACAATTTCTGTAATGTCGTTTTAAACCAGTTGGCACCACGTGTCCAAAATCTGCGTATGTGCGATTCCATTGGCATTGTCTAAAAATTTCTGATAAGTAATCATTACAATGTGACTCAAAAAGTTGTGTTAGACCCTTGTCACAGCGATAAACTGGAACAAGAACATAAAAAGGCCGCATATTCATTAAGGTTGATCATGTTTATATTTTTGTATCTACAGAATTCACTTCAAGTTCCACGATTCCGGAGACAACCTTCACGAACTACAAATATTACGTCACGCCGATCACGTGGAACCAGGCTGCTCATTTCTGTGAGAGCAATAATGGGCGACTAATGAATATAATAAGTGCAATAAAACAGGTGGCACTAAACACAGTATTTCAACATTTCAGAGGCAAGGATAAATTGTGAGTTGTTTTATGAACCTTATTCTTTTTATTTTATTTGACAAGTTGATAAAAGTAGATGGACATTATCTTTATTTGAAAACTTTCATATATATGGATTACATGTATTTCTATATTTAATGTCAAGTCTTTAAATTTAGCTTTCAATACTGTATAATTTAGAAGAAATTAACATTTAACATTATCCGGTTCTAACTTTCTATCTTTTCATAATAATTTGGACCGCCCTGGCCTAGTGGCTAGCGTGCTCGATTTCTGATTGTGAGGTTCGGGGTTCGAGCATAAAACAAGTTGCGGTTGGCTGTTCCTGTCTTTCGAACAGACAGTAAAAACCAAGATCCCGTGTCATAGTAGGTGTCAGTACTTTAAAGAACTATCCCTCGAATGCCGAACGTAGGCAAAATGTTTTACCCTTCCCCGTCACACAGTGACATCTTCATATAAGTGAAAACTTCTTCAGTGGGACGTTAAACAACAATACCAACATAATAAGCATTTCTACGCCTTTGTCAGTACAGATGCGTGACTAAGGCTATATCTACTCCATAATGGGATTCTCAACGCACCGGTATCAATAGGAATAAACACTTGAATTCCTGATCGGTACGTTATCAAGATTTTTTAAATCATTATTCAAACCGTACAATCGAACACTTTCACCACACACCTTCACTAATAACATAAACTAGAACTAGAAACATTTTTGTGTGTAACTTTCAAATATCTAAAAGAAATATAAAATTGAGTTCATTATTTTTTGTTCTTGTTAAAAAAAGATTTCAAAATATTTTGGATGGAATTAATGTGTTTCATCGAGTTTAACTTGAAGATAATTTCATTCATTCGTATCTATCATTTGTTTCACCGGTTCATACAATGTAAGTTTCCGATTATTTCCGGTTTTGTTAGCACTACCTTACTAATACTAAATGAAAAAAACACGATTCATTTCTTGAAGCATTGTTAAATTTTCTGCCACAACTGGGTCAAACCCGATATTTGCTAATGAAAAAAGTATCATTGCACTATCTAATTTCATCAATATTTTATTGTAATTTCGGTACTTAGAAATGTGAAATAATTGCCCTGTAAGTGAAGTGAAATTCGTAATATCGAAATTTGTTCATTAAGGTTATCACACATGATAAAAAAGTGGGTGTATTTTACGTTCGTTTAATATATTCTAATTGACAACACTGGATCATTTTGCCAACTTTTGCTCCACAAAAAAGTTTAACCTATGCATAGTAATTCTTTGTCGTTCCAAGCCAACCTTTGATCCGGAGTCTCAGCTTTTACTGTCTCATCCGAAGGACAGGAAACAAGACAAAGTCAAAACCATCGGCTCTGTGCCTTCGACCCTCCGGTCTTCAGACAGGCTGACGAGATGCTTACTCCTACTAGACACCTGATCTCACGCTTGGTATATCCAGGGGTCCATGTTTGCAAAACCGTTTACAATGTATTCCAAGGCCCTATTGGAGTTATGAGGTAGATCGATGTTCGTTAGCTTGACCTTTTCACAAACATACAAAAGAATGAAAGTTTGAAGTTAGACGTGTATTTAAAAAAACTGCTAACATTTGCGTCCTTTATATAATTACTGTAGATCCGGTTTCATTGGCGAGGATTTTATTTTCACGTATTTTCGCGAGATCACTTGATCGCGAAAATAAAGTTCTAGCTTAATATTCTAACATTAGTAAAGGCCATTAAGCATAGACTATTTTAAAAGTAAACTTTCACATACGCGAAAATATAGTGTCGCGAACAATTATGTAACTACTAATTCGCCAAAATAAAGTTCCATGAAAATTTCTGGATCAACAGTATTCAATGTTCAATATGATTTGACATCTAAGTTACATTGTAGGACTGAAGAACTCTGGACCGGTCTTCATTCGATTACTGCAAACGACAACACCAGTGTTTTCAAGTGGAGCACCTGTGCCAATTTGTCCGGGACATATTTGCCTTGGAATATTCCATTCGAAGGACCAGGGAGAAACCAGTGCGTTGCAATAAATACCGACGATGCCAAATGGTATCTCCGAAATTGTACTGAGCTATTGCCGTTTATCTGTGAATACCAAACAAAATGTAATTACTATCTTAATACTTATTTTTGTGGTGTGGGCAGTATAATTGTATAAATTTAAAATTATGAATTTTTTAGGGTCATAAGCAGGTAATTATGTAAATTGCAAGAAACAATGGCACCAGGTGTTTGAATTATTTCAAATTACTCATAGAGGCATTTTCATTTTCATTTTGTGATACACAAGAATGATTTTTACTCTGAAATAATTCATTAAATTTCAATTCACTGAAATCCATATATTTCATAGCTATACGTCATTTTAATGTGAATGGGGATGAATCATGACATAGATGCCACAGCTATGAATATATGTCCTGTACTCATTTTTAATTTTGAAAAAATCCCAGTTCTCATTTTCAATTTCTTGAAAAATAAAAGTAAAGGACATATACACTTTTCATTCAAAAGTTAATATGATAAGATACGTTTCCACTTGTCAGTCAAAGTTATTTCAGATTTTGAAAATTTCTTTGAGATATTTCCCACTTTTCTATAAATATTGCAAATATGTACATTGTATGGGGTATTTGGCGACGGGTCGTCTTAATCAATTTTTAGAAGAACGTAGAATTCATCACGAATTCAAAAGATTGTTCCATCAATTAATTTTTATATCTATCGCTTATGTATAGGCTTATTACATTTTCGGAATCTGTGTGAACGTTCAAGACTAGGCACAGTGCAATTTTGAAATTTACTCATGTCTGAGAATTTACTTAATTCCATTGATACTGAATCTGAAATTTAAAAGATCTCAGACTTAGTAAATTCTTCTGTTTTATCATGCTTAGTACAGTTTATTGATAACTTTTTTATTAAATTCATATAGATATCACTGTGGTCAGTATATAATAGGTTTACAAATCCTTTTGGGGCGCTCAAGGCGCGTTACATGACTAATGACAAACTAAAGTAAATTCTTCAATTTTATGACGCCCAGCCCTGTTCAGTAATCCAATATTCATGAAATTCGTATAGATGTTAGTTTGGTCTTTATGCAATACGTTTACAAATCCGGTTTTTTTTTCAGGCGGGTGTTACATGACAAACGACACTTCTGCAATACTATGTGGCAATGTCTCACAGAGTGTCAACGTAATCAAGCTGGTGTCGCGCGCAGAAGAGTGCACGTACGAATGTCTTGTACACGTAAACGGATTACGTCAGTGTTGGGGGAGTACTTTCGATTCTTCGACGGGTGATTGTTACCTTCACGAGATATTACGAGGAACGTCATTCTGTCCCGTACAAGCGTCTTTCATTTTCCACAGGAAGGCTTGTTTCAGTGGTAAGGTTTAGCGGTTTTGTTATAATTAATTAATAATTTGTTTATCAATTTTTACTCCGATTGTCTTTACACTCCCTACCCATGTATCATTCCTTAGTGCATGTATACAGTAACCATTCAACGAACGTGTCTGAACATGGGGTCATAACTTTGCAGGATCCCTTATGTTTGATTGGCAATTTTACATTTTATTTACAATGTACATATATACATGTAACTCTTACTATTTCCCGTTGTCTTTTCGCATACATCATATTTATTCAAATAACATATTCAACGTGACAAGTTTAAAGTATTCGGACTGAATACATGTATCTTAGTTGATAGAATAAGATATATCAGAAAGGACACTGTGCATGCTGTTGTCTTTTCATTTAATTCTCTTCATGTTCCGACTTTGACAATATTCATTGGCATATTCCATTAAACAAATTTAAAATATTCAGATTTAATACATGTATTATATTTGATAAAATAAGATATATCAGAAAGGACACTGTATGCATGCTGTTGTTATTTTCTGCTCTGCTCTGAATTTGACATTATTCATTGGTATATTCCATTTGACAACTTTAAAGTTCTAGTATTCATATTGAATACATATTTAATTCTCTCCATGTTATGACTTTGACATTATTCATTGGCATATTCCATTTGACAACATTAAAGT
>JACSZP010004817.1:0-15413 GCA_016161895.1 Pinna nobilis | reverse complement strand
TATATATATATATATATATATATATATATTCTTGTTTGAAGCATGAAACTTGTATAATGCATAACACATTGCGACCTCAGGGTCAGTTATATTTGAGTCTGTGATTGTTATTAACAAAGCACACCTTGTTGTGTCTCTGCCAACTCGTCAGCAATTTTCATTGATGGAAAATTGCAAGAAGATGATTATTTAATAGACCAATTGTCCAACAGTTAAAAAACAAATGCATCTCCCGAACTAAAAATACATTGCAATAGCACATAGCATATCTGCTTTTGATTCCAACCGAATGTTTTTGCAACAAAAAATCCTCTGGAAGATTTAAGCCCTTCATATGTTTGATTTTATCCGATCAGAAAGCTATGGAGATGAAGAGACTGAGGCAGGCCGTGCATTTCGTGCGATCTATAAACGAAATTCACATCAAAAGCACGTGCCAAGATATGTATATAAATACTTCATGTCAAGTTTTAGGTTATAGATAATGAAACTAAAAATATATCGTCTTATAAAGATCTGCTTTGAGTTTCTCGGTGATAACATATTTTTTTTCCGCTTTGAAACTTTCAATCCACCTTTTTTTCTACGCACTTAAATTTTCTTATCAAATTTCAGAAAATATTAGGAGCTGTTTTAAGAGGGGAGGGCTACGAACGTAATCTTTTCCGTTTTCTATGGCCTGTCGAAATAAGAAATCCTAAATACAAAGCTGATGGTTGGAGACGGAAAATAGCTTTTGTTATTTTTTATTTTCGTTTGAAAAGATATGAGAAAGCATGATTTTTTTTAAATAGTGGTAAAATTTGGGATTTAGGTTCCAATTGTATTTTCATAAAAATTGTTACTGGTTAGCTAGTATACAAACATAGTTTTGACCAAAACAAAATATATAAAAATGAAAAAAAAATGTAAAATGATTAAAGGCGAAGTCACGCAATAATAAGTTAAAGAACCCTCACTTCTCATTTGCATAAAATGCCAAACATAGGCCAAATCCGAGTACATTCACCGGCCTACGATGACGTCTCCATACAAGTGAAGATTCTTGAATGGGACGTTAAACAACGATACAACCATCCAACTAAAAAAATAAAATACTGTAAATCCAGTAATATTCGCGAGAATTTTATTTTCGCGAAATTACGCGAAAGCACTCACTGGCGAAAATAAAGTCTTCGCTAAATATAATAACCTCATATACAAATGCATCAAACAACACAAATTATTAACTTAAATTCACAAGCGCGAAAATAAAGTATCGCGAATAATTATATGACTGCTGATTCGCTAAAAAAAAGTTCCGCGAAAATTTCTGGATTTACAGTAACAGAAGAACCAAGCGATGTTCGATAAAATCCGATTCCTAATAAACATGACAAACTGAGGAATAATGGCGGTCTCAACATGGAAGACAATTGTAAATCCGTAATGGGATGGGACCAGGTGTCTGGAAAATGCGTTCTGCTACGGCTTTCGAATTCGTTCATTACTTCAATTTATTTTTGTTCCTGTTTTTTATATGATTTCTAAACTGATAATAGACACTTTCAAATGACATCCACAGCAAAGTACTGTCTAGCCTGCCTTTGCAATCGAATAAACTAATTGACCACCTGTTTTATGTGGTATATGTATGCTCCCTTAGGTGAGTCCATCTATATTTATCACCTGAATTGAAAAACCACCTGCTACCATATAATTGTATCCTCTCTAAGACAGTCTCTGAAAACAGGCTACAATATTAGTACATTGTGGTCGAACCCGGCTATTGTCAATCCCTGCTATATTTATATGTTATGATTGAGTTTTAATCATATCACAAAACCTTGCAATGATCGTCAATGTTTTATCTATATTCACTATATTAATATAATTAGTTTTTTTCCTCACTACCAACACCCGAAATCATTATCTAATGTGATTTGAAACAAATAAGCAAACAAATATTAATGTAACTGCATGTAACTATAGCAGGCGAGGAAAAATGACTAGAACTCAGGCCTCCCGCTAACCGTGCGGTTGCTCTACCAACTAATCTACCTGGTCCGATATGCCCAGTCCCGGCCGTTACACAACAGAGCACGAATTCAGTCACATGTACGTCATGCCTTGAGATGTTTTTCACAACCCCACACAATTCATGATCATTCGGTGCATACATCTTATTCACCAAGGACATAAAACCTGTCAAGATGGCAATTCTTCAGAAAGGGAGCGTTCTGTAGTTGATTATATAAATACACAGAATTCCCAAGATGGCGACCTAGGCCTAATAGATGTCACTGTTTACTGTTCGAATATCATTATTTGATATGTCATAACAGGATAAAAAAAGACGACTCAAACAAATTTCTGTTGCACAGATACGTCAAACTAGTACCCCAGAAAATTCCTCATCGGTAATCTTTTCATTTCTAATTATCATAAGTAGTTTGCCTCTTCATGCGACATGTGTTTTTATTTAGCGGACTGAGGTATTTCCCGATTTTAATGCGTAGTCGTATTGCTATAGTACCATTATTACATTCACTGTCTGGGCAGAACAAGTTAACTGTAGATTTACTTCCACTTTGTTAATCATCATAAATACAGTTTTCTGCCACTAGCAACAAATTTTTTCTGCAAATATTTCTGATGATGATAGAAAATTAGTTATAGGAACAATAAGTTGTCTTTATCCATGAAGCTAGCAATATCACCGTTGTATTGTAACGTTTTTGCCCACTCCGAACTCACCGAAGTCTTGGAGTCTAGAGCGAGGCAGAATCCATTGCCACGCAGTCAAATACAAATTTTAGGGGGTGCGCTCGAGCCACGGCGGCAGGGTTTCCGGTCTTTTGGTCGAGACAGTGAAACTCAGGTCCCGTGTCACGTTGGATTTTTCCTCTCTGTTCAATCTCAGAAGCATTGAGTATATATCCCAAATCGAAACCCTTTCCTTGTATAGCTGACATTTCCATATGTATGAAATATGATTGATGGGAACTTAATTTACAACAGGAACAATAATAACAGTGAAAAATAACAATTCTAAATAAGGTGTCGTTGTGGGTGTATGTTAGAGTATTAAGGTACAATTTCTAAGCACTGATCGTCCACGTTTCCTAAGGTAGTGCACAATTTTTAATGTTCTTTTAATCAGGTATGAGGGAAAACTGGATACATGTACAATAATATCAAGTATATACGCATAAAGCATCTTCTAGTATTATATAGCAACATATCGCAATGAAACTTGGTAGAACGAGTATGCATATGGATATAGGTCAATATGGGGTCAGATACCACCGGTTCTCACACATGTGATCCATCTTAAGACCATTTCAGAGATCCCTAAGCCTACTGAAAGATTGACAGAAAAATGAAGGGCGAGTAGATGAAGTAGGTAGTTAAGTAGTCTCCCATAAGCATTGTTTAGATTCAAGTAACTTTGCTATGACCCATTATGCCATTCCGTATCAAACTCGAACTCTGTCATATGGTTTTCTATCTAGAATCATACTTCTATATGCTGAAGGACTAGTATGGTTTGTTCGGTCGTGGTGTATTCTTAAATCTTATGTTTTCTTAAACTTTAGGTGACGAGGAATGTTCTTTAGGTGGCGAGGGTATTGTCATATTTTGCTTTTGGACTGAGTTATGGGTATACCAACTTGAATAAATCTGTTAAGTTGTTTAATTTCACAAGTTACTGTTTCGGTGATTTTCTTAAAAAATATCCATGTGTATTAAATTTACCGTACCGGTGCTAGTACAAGTATTATCTGTAGAACAGACATATATCATATAAGAATGTGAAACAAAATGACATCAATATTTGTTTAAGATAATACGAATGTTTATTTTATTACACTTAAATTATTTTTGTAACATTTTGTGTTTCTAATACTTTATGAAATGTCATTTTCACGTCATACTCCTTAATCGCGAACATAGCGAAATTTCATCTCCGGTGGATGAAAGAAACCGTACAGTATTAAAACAAACGTGAACCCCAATCAAACACTTTCAAGTCAGTAATTCGTTATGTTTACTATACCGTCCCTGTGCATCAACCTTTTTGGACACAATACCCACAATGAAAACCTAACATCCATTGTCCTTTAACTTATGACATGTGTACAGGGTGTGTTATCGGCAATAGTGGACAGGTAGAAATTTAATTAGTTTTCATTGATCAAGTGAATTTAAATACGTGCAACTCTATTGGATTGTGTGTTCTATTCTTGTTTTTTAATTCATCCTTACCTGTCGGCTCGGCCCAGTGCCAGCTGTTTCGACAATGACGTTTCTTTCACCATTACGTTGATCATGCTGATGTCATTTCCGGCCTCGTTGTGAATATGGAGTTCGTAACATCCAGAGTCTTCCGGTACAGTATCTAAAATTTCCATCGTCACAAATTCTTCCTCCTGGAAAATTCCGTCACCTTCACAGAATTGCACCGGTGCACCGTCTTTGTACAACTGTACTTTTGGAGTTGGGTGGCCTGAACAAAATTGAATGTAAAATTCACCAGAGTATTGTTATAAAACGGACCTAGTCATCAACTTGACACTGAAATATTGCATAATTGTCTATAATTCAAATGACACATATCTTCCCTTACAATTTAAGGATCCCTAACAATCTTACAATTTAAAATCTTATCCAACTTTCAATTTTAGTGGGCATTAAAATACGGGTGGATGGACATAGAATTGGTAACGTAATTGAATTAAAGTATCATTATATCGATTTTATATGTAGTATTTGATAGTATGCACAACACATTGGGCTAAAGAACTATGGGCAAAGGATTACTGACGGAAGATACTTATTGGTTGACCACGTTTTCGGGCACACGAAAATGACAAATAAGAATTTCAAACAGTTTACAAGACTTAAACTGCGACCCATACCAAGTGAGCAAAGAATTCTGTGAATTAAGTAGTATCTATCGGTCATCTTCCTTCCAGTGATTTAAAAACGACCATCTCCCCTTCACAGTAAGAACGACGTACCTAATTGATAATGTCTACTTAAACGACCATCGCCCCAAACCAGTAAGAACGACGTACTTAATTGTTAATTTCTACTATAACGACCATTGCCCCTTCCCAGTAAGAACGACTTACTTAATTGATAATGTCTGCTAATTCTAAACTTATTGAATATATATTTACATGTATAACAGTTACCTGAAATTTCCCATTCCAGTACTAAGCCTTTGCCTTCGGAAACTGTTACGTCAGCTGTTGCTCGAAGTATCTTTGGTTTCTTGATTAGTTTCTCGTCTGTGGAGGCTGAAAATTTCATGCCAACTTGATCTCTCCCAGTTTTACCCCCTTCAATGTTATTTATATCAGATTCAAATTCTAACATTGATTCAGGAGTGTCAATATTTGTTTGTTTAGTGGCTTCGTTTTGTACGTTTGCCTCGGTCGCTATGAGTTTTTCTTGGTTCTTCTCCTTATCCTTTGACTCATCTTCCGGAATTGCGGATGTGACATCATCTTGCACCTTTACCTCATTTTTCGAAACCTTTGCTACATGTTTATCATCATCTTCATCGATCTTTGATATTTTTGGCATTTCCTCGGCTGGTTGTTCCATTTGTACCTTACAGACGCTTTCCGGCACGATATCTCCCTGAATCCGGTCCGACAACGAGGCTTGTGGTTCTTTTTCTGACGTTGTGTTCAAATTGTTGTTTTCTGTGGTTGACTCTCCCGCTTTACTGTGGACTTCTGCTTTCGTCGGGCCGACTGATTCGGGTTTCTCTTTCTGTTGTGATACATTCACATGTTTCCGGTCTTCTACTTGGATATTCTTTGTTTTGTCCGGTTCAGATGTTAATCGTCCGGTTTCAGGCTCCTTTTCCTCCTTTCCCGTCAGTGTGGCTTCCGAAACTTCAGCACTACTAGCACTTTCATCCACATAATTTTTCTCAGCGTCCATCTTATCTGCTTTTTTCAACGGAACTTCATCGCTCTTCTCTTCCTTTGCCTTGTCTGTTGCCGTTTTGCTTATGTCATCTAGTTTTTCCTTTTCTTTGCCAATTATGTCCGTTTGATTACTAGTACTTCCGTCGACGTAATTTTTCTCAGCGTCCATCTTATCTGCTTTTTTCAACGGAATTTCACCACTCTTCTCCTCCTTTGCCTTGTCTGTTCCCATCTTGGGTAGTTCATCTAGTTTTTCCTTTTCTTTGCCAGTTTTGTCCTTAAGGCTATTAGTACTTTCGTCAACGTAATTTTTCTCAGCGTCCTTCTTGTCTGCTTGTTCCAATGGAACATCATTGCTCTTCTTCTCCTTCACCTTGTCTGTGTCCTTTTCTCTAAGTTCGTTTGAATTTTCTTTTTCTCCGACAATTTCTTCCGTTAGGCTCGCGCTAGCCTGACGCATGAGGACGTCGTCTTTAGCGTTCTTGATGAGTATTTCATTCGGCACAACAGGTAACGTGTCTGGAATATCTTTAACGTCTGAGGTCGTCGTATTTTCTTCGTACGGTTCCTCGTCACTCCATGCCTGACTTAAAGACGATATTTCTATTGTGATTTTCTGAGCATTTTCAGCCAATAGTTTATCCATGTTCTCAGGTTCAGACGAAATTATATCAGAACTATCGTCATCCGAATATTCACTGTATTTCATCAGATCCATTGGATTTATAGTTTTTGTGGCTGGATATTCATTCAAATCGGCGCCATCGGTCTCTTCCTTATTTTCGGAATCTTTAGAACAACTTCGGCTTAAGTACTCTTCTTTCTCAGATATTCCTTCACCACGGAACAAGTCAAACTGCGAAAATGTTTTGTCCAAACTCTCCCGTGATAAACCCATTCCAAGAGACTCCGTGCTGGCGAAATAGTCGTCATCGTTGACAGAACGACTTCTTGTTTCATCGTCATCATCATCAGACTCTACAAGGAAATGACGTTTCTTCAAGGTCGATTTACGATCACTATCTTTTCGAGAGCGGAACTCATTGTCGCTTTCTGATATACTTCCTTCTTTTATATCGTTAATCCTATAAGTCTGACCCAACTGTTTAAGCCTTTCTTCCGTTTCCTGATCATCAACTTTTCCACCATTGCGCATGTTTTCTGCAGTCTGAAAATCAGCTTCCGTTTCATCGTTAAAACTTTCAGCAACGACGTCCCCAAGGGTCTTTTTCTTTCGTTTGTTGTCAAATATCTTTTCACCTTCCAGCTTCGGCTCCTGTAAGCTTCCATCATCATTTTCGTATAATTTCTGTTTGTCTGTTTCTGTATCTGTTTTTGAAGCTTGGACATCTGAAGTAATTTCAATGGTTTTAGAACTGTCGTTGCCTGTAATATTGTCTTGATTTTTATCTCGATTGTCTGAAATTTTGGTTTTCTTTAGATCTTCTGTTTCTGCAATTTCAGGTTCCCTTTCCTCTTCAACATTGCTTTCTTGCTGTTTCTTACTAAGGGACATTGCGGACACAAGAGAGCCCTCATTGTTATTCCCGTCATCCTGGTTCTGTACGTCTGCATCCGAAGATGGCCTCAATCCTCGACCCTCTGACTCTGTGATAGAACTGTCACCCTTGATTTCAGTTGTTTGTTCTGTGGATTGGCATGTGTCAGTCTCAACCTGGTACTGGCTTTCCTTTGAGGACATTTCTTGTGCTGAGACTAGTTCATTTTGTATCATACCCTCTCTTACTTCGACTTTAATCGGGAATTCATCCTCCTTTTTCTTGTCTGTACTGAGATAGAACTCTGGTTCATGGTCAAGACCTTTCTGTCCAAAATCAGTGATCTCATCCACATGAAAGTACGTCTTGTCTTTTTCTTCCGGATACACTTCTCTTCCTTGATTTTCGCTGTGAACAGTTTCATTTGCGCCATCAGTTTCATTCGTTTTGGTGTTCAGCGGAACTTCATAACGTTTGGAAGCCTCATTTTCATTTTGGTGTCTCCCAGAATTCTTATCGACATCACCGGTGCTGCCCTCTATCGTCGAACATTCCTCTTCCTGGGCTTCTTCCTCCGCCTCTTCAAAACAGATATTTGGAATTATCAGTGGTCTCGCTGCAGCTCCCGTCTTTGCCCCTTTTCCCTTTTCTTTCTCCAATTGTTGCTTGAGTTGGTGTTTCTGTTTCTGCTTTTTATTCTTTTCAATTATTTCTTCCTTACTGAAATGTCGTTTTCGGTCGGTGTTGTTATTTCCTTCTCCGTCGCTCTCAGAGGAATAATCCCTGCATAAAATAATAATCAAAATCAAATGTATCTACGTGTGTAATTTGATGGCAATGTTTATCATCCCGGTATCATTTTTTTCAATATTTTTTTTTATTATTTTGGTTTTTTAAAAAAAAAGAAATTAAAAGATAAAATATGGTCCTTGTAAAGGGATTTGTATATTGCTGACAAGAAGGTCTTCAGAAATTAAGTAGTTCAGTGTAAGCTAAGGACTGTTTTTCCTTAGAAATAGAAAAAATATTTTGAAAACAATATTTAAGAAACATTCACAATCATTCAACATCAAACTTCGTAATGTTGTTCGGATTTGGCTTATCGTCTAATATGAAAATCAGAACCACCAAGATATAAATCACCATCATAGATACCAAGATATCCATTGCCAAAAGAACCAGGATGCAATTTACAGTTTTAATTTTGGGGAATTACAGAATAATGCATTTTGCTACAGAGACTGAAACTCGAAACTATCGAACTACGAGATGGACGCCTGTTAGCCTTAGGTAAAATTGAATATTGAATACAAGATTAAAGGGAGATAAAAGTATGGACTTGATTCATGTGAATGAAATTTTGACAATTTTACATGTATCTGGTTACCTGAAATCATCGTCACCAAAGCCACTATCGTGAGTAGATCTTCGCGATTTCTTCCTTCCAAGTTTCAGAAATTCTGATATTTCATCCAGGGTATCCTTTTCCTCTACTACAAGTTCCTCTTTAGTCTGTTCGATCTCCTGCTCCAGTTCCTTTTTGTCTACTGATTTTTCTTCCAGTTTCCGGTGAGTCGAATCTTTTGATATATCGACAGATTCCTGTTTTGGTTCATTTTTACTGGTCATTTTTTCTTCAAATGGCTCCATTCCTTCTTTTGGTTCCTTCTTTGCTTCGTCTTTTTGTGATTTCGAGTCGTTTTTCCTAGATCCGCCCTCAGAATCCTCATCAGGGATATCACTAAGGTAGGATGATACCTTATCGTTCATCATTCTCAGATAAACATCGAGATCCGACAAACGCCGTTTGGACGTTCCACTACTCAGTGGTCCAGACGAGGTATCCTCATTCGTGTTTTGGTCACTCTCGAAGGACATTTCTCTCTCTTTATTGGAAACGCCGACATCAGTTCTTATTTTTGAGGCGGAGTGACCGTTGATGTCTTGGGCGGATACGTCTGTGGCGATCGACATGGTCAAGCTTCCGTCATCATGACCAATACCACTATCGTTGTGAATTTCAGAGTCGAGACTTCGTATTCCGTCCAAGTCATCTTTCTCGTTGAATCTTATTTCTCTCTTCCCATTCATTTTTTCGCCAAAGGTCTCGATGAAATCATTGTATCGAGTTTCCAACAAGTCTTTTTCGGTTCCGTCGATATCAATGCCATTTTTATCTTTAGTGCCACCGATTTCAAATTTCATCTGGTGGACACTAGTCAGTTCTTCTTCAATTTGACTCTGTATAACTGAAATAGCAAAAGAAACAAAGCTTATTTAGCATTTAATATGAAAATCACAGATTTCACGGTATCAATCGCCCACGGGATCGGAAGGCAATGAACAAATATGGAGAATATTGAAAAAAGGGACCTTGGAGAGACAAGATAGGGTATCAGGTGCCATAGAAAATTAAACTCCCCATGCTGACTGATCACACCCATGGCGAGTACCCAGTGGAATTCTGATGAAATAATTGAGAAACAAATTCCCGAAAAAAGTCATTTGTACATGAAAACTTTGGAAATCTTCATATTTTCATGAATGTCATTATTTTCTAAATGGTAAAAGTTCGCCTGGCAGATATCAAATCTTATGTGATTTTCCTATATTTTTTATACAAACATTTTCTTAACGTCTGTCAGAAAACCTCGATTTGACATTATTTGAGTTCATAATCCATCAAATATTTAATGAAGGTGAAATATCATTTTTAATTACTTCTGTGTGGAAAACAGAAATACGTAATTTAGGTGATCTGAAGCACTACTATGTATATACATTGAAAAAGAAACTTCATTACACGAATATTTTGAAACAATAAGATTCTTGGCACCAACTTGGTATTTACTACGATCTATTTAGAAAAAGAAAATCAATTATTGAGCCAGTAAGATACATTTATAAATGACAAGTTTTTTTCTGAACAATATGAGGTTATGTTGATCGGAGAAAGCGTGCTCCATTCGCGAAGTGTGTTTCTTTATTCCTGTTTTTAATTTTCGAGACAGTCGAGTCTCAGGATAAGAATTTCAAACTTCAAATAAGAAGGTCCAATGCTCCATCTAGAACCGGAGCGACGCTGTTTTACATTGTCACCAAGATGAGGCAGAAAATAAACCTACAGTAGACAGGAGTGTGAAAAATAGAGATCACTCATAGTATAGGATAAAGTCCTTATTATTGTCCGAAATGTTAGAAGCAGACATTACTTTGATGCGGCGCGCCATCCAGGCTCCATGATTATCGTGTTCGTCTTTTGATTGTTTGGTCCTTAGTTCGAATCTGCGCTGCGGACTAGATTGGCGTATTCTGCCTTTCCGATGAATCAGTCGAAATATAGATTTAAAAATCTGAACTGCCCCAAGGCCGTAAGGACTGGGCATTTAGTCAGCCTCAGAGTCCATCCAAGTTTGAAGCGATCCCAATTAAACTAAAGGGTAAGATATCATTGGCAACATTAACTCGTTATGCCTCTTTTCTTTAACCCTTTCATCATTGCAAACCTTAATAGACAGACCCAACACAATAGAAAAAAAGCATACTACTTTAAAACTAAGGGTGAAAGGTTTAATACAGCAGAGACAATGACTTTCCTAGAAAGGGGATTTTCAACTTCAATGATACCGTGCTTTCTTTTTAGAAAATAAACTACAAACCAAAGTTTAAATGGTGATTCATCGACTTGGTATTTTATTTTTCTTCACTTTATTTTATCGTTTCATCTACCCACAGTTTCTGTTTGATAACTTGATACATTACATAACTTTTGACATCTAACAGTTGTTCATATCCCACATGTTGCATTAATGTAATTCTTTATCTAGAAGTTTTTCCGGAACTTGTGTTATCGTTAACATAAATCTGTGTATTGTAACTTTTGATTTTTTGTATTTATTAAGATATTAAACAATGTTTAAAAAACTGTCTTCAAAATTTAGCGAGTCAAAGTGGCTACTTTGTAGCTTACGCAAATAAGTTAAATGGTCACACAACCGGTAGTTATTTGATAGACTCAGATGGATTAGTTGTATTGGTATCTTAATGTCCAACTCGAGAATCTTTTACCTACATGAAAACGTCGCCGTGTGGTGAGAAGGGTGACAAATTCTGTCTTTGCTCGGCACTCATGACCGTAGAGCGTGAGGGATTCTTTAACGTGCCAATATCATGTAATTCATTGATAGACATTTAATTGATAGGTCTAAATATATGGTCATCAATAGATATTGAAAATAATTGACATAAATCGAACAAAACGGAATAGCACGACCAAAAAGAAACCGAAACTATACTACAAACAGACAAAAAAAAAACCCCAAAACACCCCCCCCCCCCAAAAAAAAGAATAAAAAGAGCAAGACAAACTCCTATTAAATTAGGGCAATGATTCAGCCTGGAAAATACTTCAGATAAAAATACTCAGAAAAAATTATTTCCCCGCTTGGAGCCCCTAATTCTTTCCCCTTCTGTGAAGTATTCCCCCCTGTGTATATTTTTTATGCAACTGGTTTATTTATAGAAACCACAAGTGCCCTGATAATATAATTAATAGTGTGTTAGAGAGTATCTCTTTCAGGATAAAGAGGTTAAATTAGTTCATGTTACTTTTCCAAGAGGAACTTACATATTTTTCAAGGGTTTAGTGTGTGTTTTTCTCCTTATGTAGGCCATATCTGAGATCTGACAAAAATTGACATTATCTTATTTTTTATCAGGTCATATATTCGACTTTGGAAATGAAAACGAACTATTGACACTATTTTGCTTTTAAGTAGGTAACATATAATATAGGAAATGAAAACGAATTATTGACATTGTTTTGCTGTTTAATAGGATATATTTTAGACTTAGGAAATAAAAACGAACTATTGACACTTTTGCTTTTTAATAGATAACAATTAATATAGGAAATGAAAACGAACTACTGACATTGATTTTACTTTTTAATAAGTCATATTTTAGACTTGGGAAATTAAAAAGAATTGTTGACAATTTTTGCTTTTTAGTATATAATAGTATAGACTTTGGAAATGAAAACGAAATATTGACATTGCTTTACTTTTTAATAGGTAATATTTTAGACTTGGGAAATGAAAACGAACTATCGACTTTGTTTTACTTTTTTATAGGCAATATTTTAGACTCGGGAAATGTTGACCATTGGTGCCGAGGAAAATCCATTTTTTGAGGACCTCCGGAGAAAATCTTCGCTTTAGGGGAAAAACCTTGAACTCGACGTTAAACAACAGTACAGCGTTGGTCGGTTGGTTAATTTTATAATTTTAATGTCCCACTCAAAAATCTTTCATTATATGGTGCGTCATCAATTCCAGCGAATTGCGACATATTTGGTCAATTATTGGCTATTATTGTCATTAAGTGGCGAGATTCGAATCGGCGGCACGGATTCGAATCGACGGTTTCACGGTCAAAGGGCGGACGCGGTTACCACTGTACAATAACGTTTCTAACAACACAACGGCTTCTACATGTGTTACGGTTCTACTGTCACAACAAAATTCCAACCCTCTCCTGTGTTGAAGTCAATTAAATGATGAAGTAAGTGGCTTTGGATACTTCTTTAGATGCCGTTCTTTATATTCACCTAATTACCTCCTGATCAAAAAGCAAATTTTCAAGAATTTTTTTTATTGAATCCTCCTCAAGATTGCCTTCAAAGAAAAACAAGGAACTAAACAGTCATTACTAATGCTTTTAGTAGAAAATTGAAAATAATACGTCAGAGATCTGAAAAGGATGAACTAGGTTACATAAGTGTGTGTTTATATGCTTGTGAGTGAACTCAAGAAAAAAAAACAGCCGTTAGAGATATCAATTAAAGGACTCAAAGAAGCTATCAAAATTGTTGAATCGTAAAACCAATTGTCATGAGTAATTTGAATTAAACGGAAAACTTAGTGTAGATGTGACCACAGTGAATAAGGTATATTTACTCCTCCATGCCACCTGATCCCATGCCATCTGATCCCATGCCACCTGATCCCACTTCTGGGTTTTCAGAGGTCCGACTTTTTTCCTCTTGTCATGGGATTTATGTTAGTATTGTCTCCTGGACGAATTTTTACTCGATACCTATCATTGTATATATGTATTTAGTTATGAAAAGAAGCATGTCACATTGAAAGTTCCTGTATAGATAAACTGAAATCCTTCTTTTAGGTCACAATTTCTGATCCCTTCACCAGATTGAAGTGATAAATATAGATAAATGGATTCGATGTTCGAATCGAAGTTACATGGATAAAGCAAGGGACGATAGCCGTTGTTAATGTTTTGATCTTGTTTAACGCCCTATTTTAAAATGTTCAGTAATATTGAAACATTACCAATGCAGATTTGGTGTTTGTTCGGCAGTTTCAACCATTGGTTTTTAGGGTTCTTTAACGTGCCGACATCTATTTCACGGGACCGCAGTCTTAGCACCTCACTCAAAAGAAAGGAAAACCAGCTACCTCCGCCATTCGGATTCTAACCCATGACCCTAGGAATTGATGGCAAATATGCAAAACACGGATACACAACGGTTATCATGTAGTTATGTTACGTGAATCCATGTATTTTTTGAGTCCTTAATCTATGTTCTATCAATTAACTACTTCAAGTTTGGGAGGCCTAACGGTTTATTAAAATATTTCATATTATAGATTATATCTAATGAAATCCTTTCATTTGTCAATGTTACTATATGTACAAATTAAGAATTCTCGCATCTGTATGAGCGATAAGATATTTCAATGGCATACTTTCTTAGAAATCATGTGGCTGAGTGTACATGTATAAGTGAAGCAGCATGTTGCGTCATCGATAAATAATCAAGTATAGCGACTAACAACATTTGGGTGGGTCCCCAACATAAGTAACACCGATCCCGATTCAAGAATATTATGCAACGGTTTTCTACATATTATTACAACAACCAGGCATCAGTTGGGAGAAAGATGTCGAACAGAATCCTCGCGTCATATATTGAAAATCCAGTTTTCTCGCCAGAATTTTATTTTCGCGAAATAACGCGAGGGCACTAACTCGCCAAAATAAAGTTCTCGCTAAATATACTAATCTGAAACTTACATGCACCATACAACATATATTTTCATACTTAAAATGCGCAGACGCGAAAATATAGTGTCGCAAATAATTGCATAGCAGCCGATTCGCCAAAATAAAGTCCCGCAAAAATCTCTGGATTTACAGAATTACGTCATTAACTAATAAAGATTTTTTAAGACTGAAATCATTTTTACGAGAATGATAGTTAATTGCACTGTATGTATAATCCATAGACATGAGTTATGTATCAGAAATTACCAAAAGCGGGCAAATGTCTCAAATAAAGAAATATGCTGTGTATAATTAATGACTTCCAGAGTACACCAATTCTAAGATAAACAATTTTTGCAAACAGCTTTTAAGCAAAGGTTTTTCAGTAATACAGAAAAAAAACCAACAAACATTTTGATATTTTGAATTTTGAAAAAGTGAAAAACCTGAATAGATGGAACAGAAATGGTGTCATATCAAGATTACTTTGAAACTACATCGACACAAATGAGAAACATAAAATGTCAGATTAACTTCCTTTCCAACATTTGGTCCGTTTATTTTTGCTTTGTTGTGGTCAGTTGGGGGGGGGTATCATAACTACGCAGCGAATATCTAAACAAAAACTTCTCATGTAACGAATTTGCAGTTTCTAAAAATAGCCGAGACATTAAACTCGAGACATTTATTTTATCTTTGATACATCGTCGGATATAGCTATAACTCAGACAGCGATAGCATGTCTTCTAAGTACCATTCCGGTATGATAAGACTTATTTTGAAATGCATCATAAGTGATTACCAACCGATAGATCCTGCTAGATACTAATATCTTCATCGTTTCCATATTGAATTTCTGATATTAGATTTAGAACATGAAATGAATACTCTTGCACCAGATATTTTGAAATGATATCAGTAA
>JACSZP010004815.1:23233-59388 GCA_016161895.1 Pinna nobilis | reverse complement strand
TGACCTCTATTTGACATTACTTATGTTGCCATTCCCGTGACCTCTATTTGACATTACTTATGCTGCCATTCCCGTGACCTCTACTTGACATTACTTACGCTGCCATTCCCGTGACCTCTACTTGACATTACTTATGTTGCAATTCCCGTGACCTCTACTTGACATTACTTATGTTGCCATTCCCCTGACCTCTATTTGACATTACTTATGTTGCCATTCCCGTGACCTCTATTTGACATTACTTATGTTGCCATTCCCGTGACCTCTATTTGACATTACTTATGTTGCCATTCCCGTGACCTCTATTTGACATTACTTATGCTGCCATTCCCGTGACTTCTATTTGATATTACTTAGGCTGCCATTCCCATGACCTCTATTTGACATTACTTAAATTGCTGTATACTCCTGTGACCTTGAGTATACTTATGACCTTTTAAGGGGTCTGAATTACAACACTCATCACTCCTGTCTCCACAGTCACCACTGAGGTCACAACACTGAATATTATTTATGTTGCTGTATACTCCTGTGACCTTGACCTTACTTATGACCTTATAAGGAGTCTGACTTACCACATCGACTAGCCAGCTCGTCACTGCCATCTCCACAGTCATCACTGAAGTCACAGAGCTGCTTCTTGTCCACACATGCCTTGTTTATACAGTGGAACTGAGACGGTGAGCAGAGGGACTGAGGGGCTGTAATGATAAGACATGACATTATCATCCCAGTAAAATAAAACAGTGGCACTTAGCTTGTTGGTTGTTTGTCTTGTGGTTCAACATCCCACTTATGGAGATGTCACCCACACAGGTGACAGGTGACAAATATGGCCTATGCTCTGCACTTATGGCTATTGAGCGGTGAGGTTTGTTTAATATGCCAGTAACTTATGTGGCATCTGGGACTTCGGTTTTTACCGATTCATCCGATGAAAAGAAAAAGCCAGCTGCAACGCAACATTGAGCCACCCAAGCTTGATGAAAATCAACATGCTAACAAAATTGAATGTGAATCCATTGTTATAGTAACAATTTACTGAATTAGTCCTCCAGTTATCTTCATATTCCTAATTAAATGTCCCAAGATCAAGTTCCATTTGAATTATCACACACTGTAGATGTTTTCTACATCTAGATTAATTTATACCTTTGCTGACAGCAATTTGTTTTTTTGCAAATATTAGTTGTTAGACATAAAAGAGTTTAAAATAAAGTTATATGTATTGATAAATTGACCATCTGATGTTATAAGAGATGACTGGTGATTGGCTGACCTGGGAAGTTACAGTTAATCAGCTGTGTGTCGTCTATAGCGATGTCACCACGAACAGAGAATCTTCTTGTAGCATGGAACAAGACCTGAAAAGAAACGTCACATCGTAAGTTTAAAATAATATCTGTATAATATAGGCATGTACACAGATTTGATAGATACCGGTAAATAACTAACAAATACCATTTGTTATTGTATTGTTGCTTACTCCCCTAATCAAGAGTCTTTCACACATATAGAGACACTAGATTCACAAGAGTTGTCAATGATGGGCTACAAGTTCATTTTTGACAATGCTCTGCATTTTGGCCAAAGAGCAGTGAGTGTTCTTTAGTATACAAACACCTTCTATAATACACCTTGGATTTTACTTTCTCTCACCCCGGGCAGAATAATTAACCTATTTACCCATTCTGAGATATCTCGATCTCGCACCCCATGTGCTTTTCTCGAACCCCCTGGCGTGACGTGCCATATACTTGACCTACTTTTGACGTATTTCATCCGCTTAAATGCAGTTTTGCACATATATTTCTGACTTTAAAAATGGATGCTTTGAGAGTGAGAGCAAAATAATCAACCACCACTTTGTACAGAGACAGAGAAATCTCACCCTCACTCAGCAAGCCTCGTCGTGGACTGCAGATCTTTGACACTTGTGTGAGATTTCTCTGTCTCAGTACAAAGTGGTGATAGATTCTATTTGTCTCATCTAGAGGACAGGAATAGATAGCCAACTCCATAAAAGCACTTAACCAAGAACAATGATCTTAAAGAGATAAATTCTAAAACTAAAACAGAACAGACACACGTCTGATGACATATTTTCATGATCTACCTGGAATGGTCTGCCGATTCGTCCAATGTCCACTACGGCCTTTAGCCACTTGCTACCTTGGTTGCCTGACCTAGTCCACACTTCTGTACCCTTGTTGTTCTCTTGAACAATCACACTCAATCTTCCAATCCCTGAAAAAAAGAATCATAACTCTTAAGAATTTGTTCATATAAGTAGGACACGGCTACAAAAATTATAATGTGAGAGAAAATTCTTTAACAGCTCATGTGCCACTGTGGCATTAATACTCATCTATTATGTGAATGAAATCAAGAATAGTCTCCATTGCTTAAGCATTTCTGTCTCATAAACAAACTATTACCCTGGTTTTAAGAGGCATGAGGATTTATTTACCCGCGGCAAGTCATTTAAGCTCCCCTTGGGCTTCCTCTCAGGAAATATGACTTTACTGGAGTAAATAAATCTTCATGTCTCCCGGCATCCAGGTATGGTATGATACTGTTGTTTAACATCCCACTTAAGAATATTTCACTCATATGGAGATGTCACCATGTGCAGGTGAAGGGCCACAAATTTTGCCTATGCTCAGCACTGCTGGCTGTACAGCAGGGAAGGTACTTTAACGTGTCAACACCTACTGTGACACGGGACCTTGGTTTATAATGTCTCATCAGAAAGACAGGGATGGCCAACCGCTGAGTGGTGCTACACGGCTCAAACTCAAATAATTTGATTCGCAGTTGAACACGCTAGCCACTCAGCCACAGAGGTCCCCCNNGCACCTCCATCAGCTATGCTCTCTCTAATTGCTGCCCCACTATATCACCCATACATGGAAAGTGTATGAATTTTCTATTCCCTCACACGTACACCACTTGATATAATACTTTGTCGAACATTACTTTGCCCTCAACTAGCTTTTTGATAAAATAAATGTTAATTAATTCACTCAAAATACCAAATAAGTTAGTTTACTTAAACCAACACCTTAATTGTCATTACTTACTCAATACATCATAAAACAAATCATAGAAGGCACTATCTGTACAAGTTTTTAGAGACTAAGAATTATTTATAAACAGAAATGGCAGTAAGGTGTGTCAGATACAGTACCTGAACCATACATGTTGTACCAGAACTGTAACTGGCAGGTGGAACTACACGGCTGAAGTAGTGGACCAGTCAGCTCTGCAATACTGGACGATGTACCCTTACTTGAGTCAACATATAGGTAGTGTCCTGAAATATAGAAGTTAAGTATATAAAGCTAAAGCACAAAAATACAAATCATATACATCTCTCACTGTTTAGCATATATGTTATCACTCCTAGAACTTAATTAATGAATAACAATAATACAGATATCACTCAAAATTTAGTTTATACAGAAAAACATCTGAGTAAAATTATTAGGTATTCCTCTATCTTACCTGCCGGGCCCAGAGTGTGATCAAATTTGGGACCTGTGTTATAATTTGCTGTCTGGTTGCTTCCTCGTATCCAGGTGAAAGAGCTACCTGATGTCTGTTTCCATGCACAGGTGTCTTGTTCAAAATCACAACTTCCTGTAATTTACAACAATAACTTGTCCAAATTTGTTAAAAGTTCGTATTTCACAAGTATACATGTAAAAAAGTAATATCAATGTTCATTTAAACTATTTGTGTTGAGAGACCAACATGTGACTTCTTGTGCATCACATTAATAAGACTGACTTGTTATTTGTGTTGTTGTTTTATGTCCCATTCAAGAATCTTTCACTTATATTGAGACGTCAAAAATGGCACAGAAGTGCGACAAATTTGGCACTTTTAGCCATAGAGCAGTGAGAGTTCTTTAACGTGCCGATACCTAATTTGACAAGGAACCTCGATTTTTATTGTCCTATCACAAGGACAGTGACAGCAACTGCAGAACTGCAGCTGGGTGGGGATTCAAAGTAGAAATTTGTTTATAATGACCACTTATACAGGTGGTTCAAATTGGTCTGATTAGTCAGGTGGTCTCTGCAGGAGATCTAAATTGTTAAGAATTACAATAAATGGGATGGATATTGATATTTTTTTGTGGTTTGGGTTTTTGTTTTTTGGGGGATTTTTTAATATACATTGTATACAGTAAAATGGTCACATAAGTTAGGTAGACATTTAGTCAAACTTCTCCTGTACAAAATTAGATTAAAATGCTCCAGAATAGATTGATTTAATTTATGGAAAAAATCAGGTGAAGCTTCATGCTATCATGGCTTCATATCGTAAAATATCTGATACACAAAGGATGGTTTAACTATTGTCTGTCTATTCACTTACCACAATTGCTCTCATCCTGGGCATTTGGACAATCTCTATGGAAGTTACAAACTTGACTTTTACCAATCACTGTGTTGGCATTGTCATTGCAGCTGAACGATGAATTTACAACTGTGTCTGTAAAAAAAGGAGAATAAAAATAAACAAAAAAAGATAAAAAAGAATGAAAGTCAAAGAAGTAAATGTGCACCAGCATAAGTCTATAAAAATTATTTTGATCTATTAGATGCTTGAAAATCTAAATCCAAAGAATCAAAACTGACTGAAAACTCTTCACATGAAAAAAGACATTTAAAAATTTAAAAATCTCAATCCCTAAAACTCAAAGGGTATGGCCATGATTATCCACCCCAAAAAATCAGATCGATGGACAGATCCTTCTAGTGTTCCTGTTTAACATTCTTCTTAAGAATCTTTGGTTGTTGTTGTTTTTTTACATTGTTTTTTAACATTCCACACAAGAATCTTTCGCTTATATATAAAGACATCACATTTAAGTAATGGATTCAAATTTTTTTTCTTGTTTTTGACACTTGGGGCCACTGAGAGGTGGGTGATATCTCCTACAATTACTATGGACCTAACTTTCCACTCTGTTATTTGAAACACAGGAAAAGTCAGTCACCTCTGCCAAGACTTGAACCCATAACCTCATGGTCTGAAAATGAGCACCCTGCGACACATAGTCATGGATAGACCCGGACTGATGTAACCCTCAATATTTGATTAGAGGGCAACAAAGGCCTATCAAAGTACAGAAAAAGCATTTGATAATTCTTAGTAAAAACTTACTATTGCATAGAGAAGGTTGTAATAAGAAATCATCAACAGCTATATCTCCTCGACTACCATTGCCAATATCAGCCTCAACCATAAGCTGTCAAAATCAACATTTGGTATTAGTAAGAACTAACTCATAGCCATCCGGAATTAATAGATAATTCAAATATGGATTACAAAATGGGAATCTCAGTAGAGCATATTACATTAAATTCAAAAGTCATGAAATAAGTTTAGCTTCAGGTAAAATTCATAGCCTGGAGTGATAGTAAATTAACAGTTAAAGTAGTACTCTGGATTACTGAAATTTTCAATTTCTTGCAAATATTTCTTGGATCATCTAATATTTTTCTGTTTGGGTATGTTTTCAATCAATTAAACTACTAGTCCATTTGGTAACCAGAGGTGGAAGAGAACCTGTGCTTCAACCAAGTTTAGAATTTACATAAATTTCACATGATCTCTATTATCCAATCATATTCCTGGATTTTGATGGTAGGTAAGATGCACAAACATTCCTTACCTTGAAGGGGCCATAAGCGTTGGACACATTGAATTTTCCTTGTTGCCAGTTGTTTCCTTGGTCACCTGACTTTGACCACAGTACAGATTTGGACTGTATACTCAAATATTCAAACATGACCTTCAGTGTTCCTACATTAGCTCCGTACATGTAGTACCAGAACTGGAAGCAGTATGATGTGTCCTTATTGAGTGACACTGCTTGGGATGTTAGCACTGCGTTGTCACCCTGTTTCCTTGGTGAACTCGACTCAATAAATGCATAGTAACCTACAAATAAATAAGAGTTGTCATAGCAACAAAACTTGCCATAGGCTAGGATATAATAAAATAGGGCTAAACTGTTCTGTTGTGAAATACCTATTTATGAGGAATTTAGAAGTCAAATATCAAAGCCTCACCTTTTCAAATTCAAAAGACATAGCCTAGCTTAAGTTTTGTCTCCAGTCACCATTGCTAATGGAAATGCTAGGGATAGCTCTCATGACTTTTGTCTTGGCTAGCTGAAATCAAACTGAATGCTTATATTTGCTTTTTGTTCTTGTTGTTTTATGCCTTATTGAATGTGTTTCATTTATATTTGCCAGCAAGGTAATACAGATTCTAGAAATTGTAGCTACATGTGGGACTTAAGCTACATGTAAATAACCTATGCTTTGAGGGAACTTAACATGCAAAGCCATTACCGTATACCGAGAATGGTATTTTTCATTGTCTCACCTAAAGGACAGAAAAAACAGTCATGCCACTTCACCAAGGATTGAACCCAAAACTTACAGTTAAAAGATAAACACTCTATTCATGAGCCATAATGACTCTCCAGATGCTTTCATTTCCAAGTGAATTGTCCAGATAAATAAAAAACATCCGAAATCACTAAAACAAAACTTCGTTTAATGACCAGTAAATCAAAAATTCTGTTCTCTAAATATTTTGTCTGGAAGGTGAAGCATCCAGATTGTAGGCATCTAGATTAATGAGACTATAAATAGTTATGATACCTGTGGCTGAACCTAAAGTGTGGTCAACAGTCGGCCCTGTGAAATATGTAGGGGTTCTTCCTGATCTTCTTATCCAATCAAATTTGTCATCCTGGTTCTGTGTCCATCCACAAAAGTCTGTTTCAAAATTACATGTGCCAACTCCAGCACATGTCCCTGATGCCAGCTTAATATCATCAATAGCAATGTCTCCTTGGTAACCATTTC
This sequence comes from Pinna nobilis, assembly GCA_016161895.1. NCBI lineage: Eukaryota > Metazoa > Mollusca > Bivalvia > Pterioida > Pinnidae > Pinna > Pinna nobilis. Next base: position 52,492 of record JACSZP010004815.1, on the reverse strand, counting down.
CACGAATGCCTTCAAACACAAGCTGTCAAAAAACAATACATCAGCAGATTTATTGAAAGGCATTTTTTTCTTCTTAAGTTTTTCTTAACTTTTTTTCTAGCATTAATAAGTTTAAATGCTAAGTTTACACATATTTCTTCACAACAGTTCTGAGTAGTTCCTGGAAGTGAGGTTATCTCCCCCTGCTTTGTGGCATCATCATGCACATTGGTGATACAGTAAAACTTTGATGAGATGAGCTTCAATGACTCAAATTTCTCACTGTGTCGAACTTATCTGAAAGTTCTAAATTATTACAATATAAATCAATACAAAAAAAACATTCTAGAATTTACTGACTGATAATAAAAGCAAGTAAAATCAGTATGTTTTTTCTCAGTCAAAAGGGTCCAACAAGATAGAGTGCACAAACCTGGAATTGCTGTTGACTTTGAATGGTGATCTGGGCTTTGAGCCATGAGTTACCCTGGTCACCATTGAGGGTCCAGATAGGTGTACCAAGTCTGTTGAAGGAGCTGAGATATACATTCAGTACACCTATTGTTGGTCCATGCATGTGGTAGAAGAAGGTCAGACACCGACCAGTGGTAGCTGGATACTGAGGGCTACGAAGACGAGCTTTATCTCCAGGTTTCCGTGGTGCTGATACTTCAGTATACATGTAGTGTCCTAAAAAGATAAAGGTACTGTAGATGAAACCAAGAGAAACAATGTTTAGACAAATAAACAAGAGACAATTCATAAATATATTTTATATATCAATTACTCGGATGTTTACCATTTCACAACTGAAGTTATTATGTCGAGTTTTCAGATTTGATTCTTTTACAAATTAAACATCATGGATAATCAATGCCATCTATGATCCTGTTCAGACAGAGTTACCTGCTCTTGTGCCATATGTGTGATCATTTGTTGGACCAGTCCCTGATGACCCTGTGGTTCCTGTTGATCTTGTCCAATCAAAATTATCATTACGATCTTGTTGATAGCCACATATTGAGGAGTCTTCAAAGTCACACACAGCTGAAACATCAGATACAAGTATTATACAGTAAAACCTTACTATTCAGGCCACCTTCCTATCTGGCCTATGTCAGTCTGGTAGGTAAGATGATCTCATAAGAGGGGCATATTTATATTTAAGTAAGGTAAAAGAGATCTTTCATCTTTATTGTTAGGTAGTCTTGCATGGTGATCATAAGTCAAGGTTTCACTGTAGATAAGATAGTGAAACCTGGCTATAAGTCAAACGCAGTGATGAAATATTAGTCTGATTACGGACAACTGGTCCATTCACTAAGATTTATGTATTATGAACTTCTAAATTTTGACAGTTTAAAGTGAGATGGTCCCATGATTGAGACAATCTCTTTGCCATATTCCACTAAAGTAACCCATGACTATTGAATTTCATCTCAGACCCAAATTATAAATATTTAAATAATACTAATATATTCTAAATAACGTCTACAACTTATACCTAAACTTTGCCTGTATCTGATACATGTAATGCTGCTAAAATTTTGTATGACCTTTATAACATAAAGAGACATACATCTTTATAATCAGTTATAATAAGACATTTATTTCTGCCTGCTGGTTGAAGAGTAATTCAAGTCTATACTGTTCTATATGAATAAGACAACTATTTACCAGTAGCAGTACATGCTCCTTTGAAAACCTTGATGTCATCAATTGCTATATCACCTTGGTAACTGACGCCTGTAAGTCCTTCAAACACCACCTGAATATGTAATATAGAATGAAGAAGAATAGATCTTTAGAAACCTGACTCAAAAGCGTCAGACATAACATTAAAAAATGAAATTTTCCTATTTAAAACTTTGAACAAATTGATAAAAAGTTTGGTCAAATTCTCTCAGTTTCTATTTGGCAGTTCAGCTTTAATTTTAATTTTAATAATAGACCACACAAAGTGTGCATGATCATCATCTGTTTACTATGGTATTTACACCCAAGGTTGATTTCGCAGGATCAACTCCACCATATTGATGATCTGAGTCAGGATTTAACTAAACATAGATAAGTATTTGTCCCCTTTTCATATAAGTTAACGATTCTTAAGTGGGACGTTAAGCAACAGTACAACTAACCATCCAACACCACCCCTCCCCCCCCCCCTCCCCAACACCAAATTATATATACTAATTCAAAAGAGGTTTACCATGTCTCCACTCTGTGGTGTGATGTCCACTTTGCTGTTAAACCATTTGTTGCCTTGGTTACCAGATTTGGTCCAGACAGGTGACCCTAGAGAGCCAGCATGTTTGACATAGAGGTTCAGCTTGTTGATGTGTGCCCCGTACATGTGGGACCAGAAGGAGACGCACAGAGGGCCAGCCATACTGAGCCCTGGGCTGATGAGTCGGGCTGACTTGTTAACACCTGCAGAGCCACTTGCTTCTGTGTACAGGTAGAATCCTACAAAAGAAATCATTGATTAATATGGAGCTTTCAAGACACACAGTTTTCGGCTTTCTTTTTATACTATACATCACATGAGTATTGGATAACTGTTCAGCATTAAATTGTTTACAAAGAAATGATAAGACTTATCTGGAAACACCAGCAGACTACACATTTAATAATTGGTCAATGCAAAAAGAAAAACCTGGGAAAAGCAAAATTAGTTCTTGATGCTACCTCCTGATTGTGTTTTGTATCAAGATATAAGTTAGATGGTTTTTAATATATATGAGTTTCACTGTATTTGGCATTTTAAAGAAAAAAGTTTGATTTTTTTTTACAAATGGAGATAACAAAAACACCAGTTCTATGTTTGCATTGAAACAAATTGCAACAATATGTCAATTCTCATTCAGTAACTGTATTATGTACCAAAAGCTGCATGTAGCAAAAAAACAAAAAACAATTTTATGACAGACATTTGATCAATTGATTTATGAAAATATTTAAATTATTAGTATATGAAAATCACAGATACCAAGAAAGGCAATATGCAAAATTGGTGAATATATGATAAATGTGGACCTCTGGGAATCCAGAGGTGGGATCAGGTGCCCCGGAGGAGGAAGCTTCTACTGTTTACTAGTCACACCTGTCACAAGTCCAATTCTAATTCAAGAATTGAGAAACAAATTTTTGTCAAAATTGATGAAGACTCTTCAACAAACACAATCAACAAGTAATTCAACATTCCATTAGTTCAATACGAAGTATTTACTGTCACTAACCTGTGTTTCCTCCAGTCGTGTGGTCAAATGATGGTCCAGTATTTACACTGGACGTTCTTCCTGAATTCCTTGTCCAGTCTATAGTGTCTGTTTTGTCCTGTTGCCATCCACACAGACCACTCTCAAAAGTACAGCTTATCAGGGGAACTGTAAGTGAAAGTCATATTAGTAATTATAAGAAACTGCTACACCGTGATGCAAAACCACAATACCCATAGATACAATATCAGTAGAGATGTTACAGCTAATTATTCACTAACTGTGCATTCAATAGCTTTGGCTCATTTTTAGGGGCTTTATGAATCTGGCTTTTTCTTCTAGTGGACCTTCAATAATAAATTAGTCAAAAGTATCAGATGTTGTTGTAAGCTAGCTATATTGAACTACAAACATTCAAACTGTTTAGACAGCCAATATCAAATTTTGGTACATGTAATACTTCTCAAACCCCAGGTCATAATTTACACTTTTACAATATACAAACTATTGTTCAAAAATGTTATGTGGTTTTTTTTCAGTGTACAACCATTAACATAGACAGAAAACCAGGATGAAAATATAATCTGAATAAAAATGACAAAATCTGATTCTGTTGGATGGACTGAGAGTCTTAGGAAGTGTTAGTTTTCAGATGATCTATAATTACATGTCTGGACAGAAATGTGAAACATGTATAAGAGCCTCACCTTGAGTTGGAGCCACTGTGGGTAAGGTAGACGATGGTGTAGTCTGTAGAGAACAAATACCATTGGCTACTTGGACGTCGTCAATGGCAATATCACCTAGGTAATTGCTACCTCTCACAGCCTCAAAGATCACTTTGTAGTTAACACTACTTGTTATGGTTGCCGTTCCCTTCAGCCATAGTTTGCCTTTGTTGCCAGTGGCATTGAATATGGTTTTGTTGGTATTACCTGTTATCTGGTATACATTGAGCTGTCCAACACCTAAAGTACACAGAGAATTATCAGTAAATTATCATAGTCAGTGTCAAGTGTTTCTCTGATATGCCACTGCATATACTGTAAATCCAGTTTTATTCGCGAGAATTTTATTTTCGCGTAATTACGCGAGAGCACTCACTCGCCAAAATAAAGTTCTCGCTAAATATACTGACCTGATATTAACATGCATCAAACAACACAAACTCTTAACTTAAATGCACGCTCGCGAAAATATAGCATCGCGAATAATTGCATGACCATCGATTTGCTTAAATAAAGTTCCGCGAAAATTTCTAGATTTACAGTAGTCAAAATACCTAGACAATTAAAAGAGACACTAAATTGCACTTACATGGATGCGGCAATTATGACAAACATTAAACTATGTTTGAGAGCAAAATATTTCACCAAGGTCTATTCCATTTAAAGTAGTTCCTGTCCAAGTGAAAAACTACAAAACAGGGGGAATAACTTTTAGGACAGAATTCTACAAGTATCAGTAAGGTAATTGTCACTCACCACTTCCATACATGTTGTACCAGAAGATAAGACATGCCCCTGTTGTCGGTGACAACTGCTCGCTCTGTAACCAAGCCTTGTCCCCGGGACTCTGGGGGTTACTGCTCTCAATAAACATGTAGTAGCCTAAAATAAACATATGTTATAAATAAACAAGGTACATATACTGGTAATTAAAATCATTTGTAAAACATGCACATCCTTCTTCTCCATATCAATATTGTGACCTTTAACCTTTTGACCACCTCAACCAGAGCTACATATGTACACTTAAACCTACATCAAACGCCATGGTACCTCAATGTCAATTAAACCTACTGTTCTTTCAAATTAGCTTTATTATTTCCAATAATCATAAATGGTCATGGACTTAGAGTGGTTTCATTGAAAGAATATACAAAAGTAAAACAAAATATTTACAGTATTGTAACCTACCTGATTGTAAGACACAGCCATTTTTCTATCTCATAAAACATTGTCAAGACAGTAACGAGATATCATGTCTCAATAATCACTCCTACTCTATTGTAGAAAATTACCCTAAATATGACTTTATCTTGTAACTCTTTGTGAAAAGATGAAACCCTCAGGATGGGACCATGATTTCAGGTGTGACTCAAGTAACCTACAAATTTGAGCCAGCACACAGAGCAACAGAAAAGGTAACTATTGGTTCACACACATACCAGATGCTGAATTAGTGGTGTGGTCAACTGAGGGTCCAGTATAGAAAGAAGGTGTGATTCCTTTAGCTCTGTTCCAATCAAAATCATCTGTCTGTAAGTTGGTGAAGCCACAAAGTCCTTGTTCAAAGTTACATGATCCAGGTGGTGGGCAGTTGCCAGTAGTGATGGATATGTCGTCAATGGCGATGTCACTTGTGTAGCTTGATCCTCTGACACCCTCAAATACGACCTGGGTAAAAATAATCAAAGCTTTAATAGTTAACATACTACAGAAAATACAAACATAGATAAATATTACTATAATGAGTACAAAATTATGTTCATTAAGTTTGTTCAATTTTACCATTTGTCCTGAGGAACAAGTAAAATAAGTTTCTGGCCGATATGATTTTTAATCCATACTTGCCCATTGTGACCAGTGGAAATTTCAGTTTTTATATCAGTTACCATAGAAACATGTTTATAGGGCCAGTATATTGTAAGCAGGACAGGTATCTACCAATGTATTTTCATGATTATCTGCCTTATTTGGTACATATGAGTTCAATTGAAAGTACAGGGTGATCCATAAATTATGTGACCATTTCAAATAACAATAACACTTATGAACTTTCTAACAAAATTTAATGACATATACTAGTTTGTAGAAGACATTTATAAGTTTTAAGATACATGTAGATATAAGATGAACTGTATGTGCAAAGTTAAGAATGCCATCAACCTGATCGAAAAACCTTGCAAAATATCTCAAGATGCTCAATTTGAAGTTGTTTATTAGGATATACAGCATTGAGTTGGTTTTTTTTTAAATTATGTATCGCGATTGTGCATTTGATGGCAATGACTTTGCACACTTCTTTCCTGACTAATTTTTGAAATCCTGTTTGTTGCGTTTGAAAAATCTAAAATCCGTTGGATATTTTTTCCTGCAAAGTTCATANNTGATCTGAGGAAGCCCAATTGACAAAGTCAACAACAATTTTATGACGTCATAATGGTATGGAGATGACGAGATTTCCCCATATTTTACTTATTATCAAAAACTTGAAACAAACAGGAACAAAATGATATATCATAAACATTGTAACTCTAAGGATAAAGAATTAGTAGACATAGAAAATGGTCACAGAATTTATGGATCACCCTGTAATAGTACTATGGTAGAAAATAAAAAACCTCAGTATATTTTTATCAGAACTGAAAGGTTCAGAGAATAACTGAAATAGGTCATACAATATTTTTGTAGATCCTGGCATTACTTCCTTAATTGTTACTTTTAAAAAATCATCTGCAGTGGAGTTGGTCTATAGCAAAGTCAAAGGGGATTGATTTTTGACTTTGTTATAGGCATCCTTCGTTTTAAGCATCAGAATTTACTTCAGAAATAGATAAATAGTAATTCTAATTTCAGGGATTTTATTCCTCTTCTTTATAGCACTGAATTCGCTTAAAGCCGATTCGTTATAGACCAACTTTACTGTATAATGTCTTTTTCAAACTATGATGAAATAATTTTAAACAGAAACTAACCTGGAAACTAGCTGTGTTCTGTAGATTAACATGACCATAAAGCCATTATTCATTATGGACCAACTTTTCTGTATAATGTCTTTTTCAAACTATGATGAAATAATTTTAAACAGAAACTAACCTGGAAACTAGCTGTGTTCTGTAGATTAACATGACCATAAAGCCATTGGTTTCCTTGGTTACCAGACTTTGTCCATATTGGTGAGCCTAATTGTCCTCCTGTCTTCATGTAAACATTCAATGTCCCCATTGTTCTTCCATACATGTGGTAGTAAAATTTGAGACATTCTCCACCAGTGCTCTGCATCATGGGACTGAGAATTCTGGCTTTCTGTCCAGGTCTACGTGAACCAGAAGTTTCGATGTATAGATAGTACCCTGTAAAATATTCACAGTACAAGATTCCAAATATCATACGATACTTCAAACTGTCATGTAAGGTAATTCATTATTCTAAAGCTTTGACTCAGAAAGCAGCAAATTCCCTCATGGAACATAAAAGTGCTAGTACTCCCTACCCATTCCATGTATTTATACATGTACAATGGAAAAATGTTTATTTCATTTCTTTTTTATTCTGTCATGTAAATGAAAGTTATTTCCTATTTTTTATTACAATGTATTATATCTTTTATGCATTTATTCAATTTAACATATACCGATTTCTACAATGTAGATTTACTATTCCTCCCATGCTTAATCATTTTATGTACCATTTTCATTTTTGTCATAATTTTACTACATTTAACTTCTTTCAGATGAGATAGTACAAACAGAGATCCGTGTCACAGTAGATGATGACATACATTAATGAACCCTCCCAGCTCTACAGCCATAAGTGCCGAGCATAGGCAAAATTTCTTGCCCTTCACCGGCACATGGTGATGTCTCCATATCAGTGAAAGATTCTTGAGTGGGACATTAAACAGCAATACAACCAATCAACCGACCTGTCACATTTAACTGTCTCCAGATAAAATTTATCCTTTTTATGTAGTGCTATTGTTGGCCATGATGCTGTTCCACCATTGATCATCATTCTACCTTGTATTTTACATATATCGCTTTTCTTTTGTCTTTTGCTTTTCTTATGTTATCTATCTTTTAAGGGTGAGGAGAGAGGCCATAATTTTGATATATTTTATATCAGGAATTTCTTACCATTGACTGAGGATAGTGTGTGGTCTCTTGGTGGTCCTGTGCTGACACTGGCTGTGTTGTTAGCATGACGTGTCCAGTCAAAATCATCTGTTGTGTCCTGTGTCCATCCACAAAGGCCGGACTCAAAGGTGCAGGATGCTGCAAGGAGAAATACACAAGATTTACAGAGGGCGGAAAAACAAACAGCTCAGGATGATGCATTTACATGTATATACTCATTACTCACAGGGGATCTAGGCAAATATGCTATTTTCTAATTAATTTTCATTTGATATTAACAACATTCTTTATTGTCTAAACAGAAAACAAGTATGGTACATATATTTAGTAACTAAGATTCTGGTCACAACATAAAAAAATGTTTGTATTATTTCGTGTCCATCCCCTAAATCCTGACTCAATATACAGGGTTTTACGCTGAGACATACATGAGAATGACAGAGTGAGGAGATAATATTAGACCGACAGAGGGAGGAGATAATATTAGACTGGCAGAGTGAGGAGATAATATTACACTGACAGAGGGGGGAGATAATATTAGACTGGCATAGGGAGGAGATAATATTAGACTGGCAGAGTGAGGAGATAATATTAGACCGACAGAGGGAGGAGATAATATTACACTGACAGAGGGAGGAGATAATATTAGACTGGCATATAGAAGAAATAATCCGGCATAAGGAGGAGATAATATTAGACTGGCATAGGGAGGAGATAATCCGGCATAAGGAGGAGATAATCCGTCATAAGGAGGAGATAATATTAGACTGGCATAGGGAGGAGATAATATTAGACTTGCAGAGGGAGGGGATAATATTAGACCCACAGAGGGAGGGGATAATATTAGACTGGCATGGGGAGGAGATAATATTAGACTGGCATAGGGAGGAGATAATATTAGACTGGCATAGGGAGGAGATAATATTAGACTGGCATAGGGAGGAGATAATATTAGACTGGCATAGGGAGGAGATAATATTAGACTGGCTTATAGAAGGGATAATATTAGACTGGCATATAGAAGAGATAATATTAGACTGGCATAGGGAGGAGATAATATAAGACTGGCATAGGGAGGAGATAATATTAGACTGGCATAGGGAGGAAAAATATTAGACTGGCAGAAAGAGGAAAAAATATTAGAGTGGCAGAGGGAGGGGATAATTGTTGACTAACAGAGGTAGGAGATAATCTATTTTAAGAACTACTTGAAGTATGTTTCACCTGTAACATAGTAATGCCAATAAAGGAATTAATGTTGTCTATGTCTGGTACTGGTACAGCCAAGATGAGCAGTAAGGCATGCATGCTTATTGTATAGAGCTTTATTTGACATGTGGCCTCAGTCCCACTGAGACTTAAGACATGCATCAGCCAGATGAGCACAGATATCTATGTTGTGTAGACACCATATTTGACATGTGTTATCAGCCCCAAAAGCCCTACACAAGCCGGATGAGCACAGATATCTATGTTGTGTAGACACCATATTTGACATGTGTTATCAGCCCCAAAAGCCCTACACAAGCCGGATGAGCACAGAGATCTATGTTGTGAAGACACCTTATCTGACCTGTGTCCTCAGCCCCACAGAGACACAAGCCCTGCATCAGCCAGATGAGTAGAGAGATCTATGTTGTGCAGACACCTTATCTGACATGTGTCCTCAGCCCCACAGAGACACACACCCTGTGCATACACCTCATCTGACATGTGTCCTCAGCCCCACAGAGACACAAGCCCTGCACCAGCAAGTTGAGCAGTGAAGCATATTTATAGTGCAGGACTGTACTTGACCTATGATCTCATCCACACTGAGATTTGAGCCCTATACCTCCTGGTTTAAAGGCAAGTACCCAACACTCTAAAGAAGAATCACGACTGATGTTGGCTATGCTATGGCCAATTCAAATTGCTACATATAAGATATCATAAAACCACAAAGGCTATACTTACACACTGTTGTTGGTTTTTGTGGTAGGTATGAGGATGAACATGGATTCTGGTCCATCTTAATGTCGTCTATAGCAGTGTCCCCAGCATAACCACGGGCTGTGATGGCCTGAATTTGAATCTGAAAAGACCAGGACAATATATTAAACATACATAGACGTATAATATTGTCTTCCACCTTTGTTAGACTGCTTGCTGCTTTTCCTTCCCTCTTTTTTTTTTCTTTGATCCTCCATTGTTGATACCGATTTTGTTTTTCTGGTTTGTTCTATGCAAAACTACCGTCTAAGAGGAAACAATACTCTTCGAGAAGTATGCCTTCTATAAATTCTGAGAAATAGCAACCAAAACATAGAGAAATCAAAGATTACAAAGTAATTTTCTTATCATTGACTTTGCACTTGAGACAAATTCCACATTAAATCCCCTCTCTCTCTCTCTCTCTCTCTCTCTCTCTCTCTCTCTCTCTGTTTTACAATACCTGGTAATCAGTTGTACTCTTGATGTTGAAGTATGCCTGCTGCCACTTGTTTCCCTGTGTTCCATACTTTGTCCACTGGATGGTCTTCTTTCCTCCGATTTGTGTGGTGACACTTAAATTACCGATATGTGGTCCGAACATGTGGTACCAGAATGAGAAGCAGTAGCCTTGTTGGCTTGTTGGTGGTAAGTTTGGTGAAATTAGAACGGCCTGTTTCCCGGCTGGTTGACTTGATGCCTCAATGTACAGATAAAAACCTGGAACCAGCAAAATAATACCACTCAAAAGCTTGTCCTGAACAATTCAATTTTTTTAGATTCAACAGTACTTTCAAAGTTTGAGTTTCATCTGTTGAAAACAAAAAAGTGTTTTGAATCAAATGTGTAGAATTGAATTCATCTTGAAATCTCAAGAGAAAGACAGACAGAGACAGAGAAAAACAGAAAAAGAGAAAGAGAGAGAAAGATACAGAGATGAAGTTGCTACCCACCACCATTTTGTGTATGATCTCCAGAAGGCCCTGTTCCGCGACTTGGAGTTGTTCCATTGCTAATTGTCCAGTCAAAATCGTCAGATGTGCTCTGTTTCCACTGGCATAAGTCATTGTCAAAGCTGCAGATGACATCATAAGGACCTAAATTGATCAGAACAATTAATATTTAGTGGTATAGTATACAGTAGAAGATATCTTCATTAAGAGATCATCTCCTAAGTCTTCTGTATATTTCTACCAAGTGTCCACCACAGTTCAAAACATACTGTTGTCCAGTTCCTTTTCCACATTTATTGAAATAAAATTTTTAAAAAAAGCTTAAATCAACAAATTTTCATATACTTATCTATCCGAATTACTTGAACAACATTATTATTGAATTCTATTGTCAGAAATGTAAGAAAAAGGTATGAGCATCCATGATGGCACCAAAAATATTGATTTTACAGACAGCTGCTTACAATTAAAAACTCCAAACTCGTCAGAAAATTGCGTTCAAAGTGAGAAGAGACGTACCATTGTGAGAGTTGCCAGCAGAGTCAGGCATAGTTGTACATCCTGTGGTGAAATCCATGGAAACGTCATCAATGGCTATATCGCCACGGTAACCAGTTCCCCTAACACCCTCAAATATAAGACGGTATGGTTTGGCAGTATATGTGGAGGCAATGTTGACTTGACCCCTTGACCACATGTTGCCATTGTCTCCAGTCAGTTCCCACAACACAGCCTCTGTAGATAAGGAATCGGACGTAGTGTTGGTGAGGAGGATGACCTTGAGAGATCCAATGTCAGCTCCATACAGGAAGTAGTAAAATGTCAAACATGCTGCAGTTTTCTGCGATGGGAAGTTTTCACTAACAAACCTGGCCCTGTCTCCTTTAACACGTGGTGCACTGGATTCTATGAACATGTAGTAACCCTGTACAGAATTCTTGGTATGGTCCATTGAAGGTCCTGTAAACTGACTGGCTGTTTTACCTCGAGTTCTTATCCAATCAAAATCATCGTTTGTACGAGTATTTGTCCATGTGCAAGTTCCAGATTCAAAGTCACATGCACCTAGGAGAAAATTGAACGCAAAGTTATTCAAAAACCAACTATATATGTAGACATTAGAAAAATGAAATGGTACAGAATATAAAAAAAATGATTATTTTGCATGATGAAAATCAGATCAGAGGCAAAAATTCTGTCTTGTAGAGAGAGGGCTGCAGTATAATTGTGTTTAATATTCTACATGTGGTTTAATATTCTACATGTGGTTAACATGTTCAACTTCAAATCAAAGGGTCTTGGGTTCGAATCCGTGTAACATGCTGCAGTTGGACGTTCCTGTCTTTTGCATGAGACAGTAAAAACCGAGGTTCCAAGTCATATTAGGTGTTGGTCTGATAAAAAACCCTCCCTGCATGTGCTACATCCATAAGTGCAGAGCATAGGCAAAATTTGTCGCCCTTCACCAGCACATAGAGACATCTCCATATGAGTGATCTCCATATGAGTGAAATATTCTTGAATGGGACGTTAAACAGCAATACAACAACAAAATGTAGTTGCCAATCAGTTAAATGCATTTACATCTGATTAACTATAGTCAAACAGAAATGTACCTGGAGAAGTGCAGGCTCCCGACTTGCTGGTGACATCATCAATTGCAATATCTCCTAGGTAACCGTTTCCACGAACACCCTCAAAGATGACCTGAAAAAGAGAGACTCAAGCCATTATATCTGTATGTTAGTAACATTCACAATTATTTTGATGATGAATGAATGACCATTCCTAATTTCATCTACCACTGCCACTCTTTTGCATTAGTGTAAACTTGATATTTGTAGGTATGAATCATAGGAAAATCTGTTGTTCTGTTGTTGAATGTTCCACACAAACATCATTCACGCACACGGAGATGTCACCAAATGTAAAGGGTATCAAATTTGTTCCTAAATTTGAAAACTCAGCATTTGAAATTATCAAGCAGTCTGTATATCTAATACACATTCTAATACAACTACGCTTTCTCTCTCAGCTAACTATGTACAGTCTAACCTGCCTTAGCGAACCAGTCAGTTTAGAGACTACCTACCTTGTGTGACCTGAATGTATGTTTCCCAAAGGAGATTTTTCCTACACAAATTATCTGAATTAAGAGACCACCTGTCATATGTGACAATCTCTGCAACTCCCCTTTGGCAGTCTCTTAAAACAGGTTAGACTGCATATATCGGTTAAAAATCCTTGAGGGTGGGGTAGGTTGTTACCCCTGCTATACCCTCTTCTTAGATCTGCTGATGCCTGACATTTTTTTTTCTATATCTGGCTTTGATTCAATAACTTGGAGGATTTAGTACATTGACTTTGTAACAAACATACCCTGTACTGCCCAGTTGGGTACTTGGACGATTTAGTACATTGACTTTGTAACAAACATACCCTGTACTGCCCAGTTGGGTAAAGTGTCGTCTGTCCCAGATGCCACAGGTTGCCCTGGTTGAAGTTTCTGGTCCACAGAACCTGTGTTCCATTAACTGTGGTGGCACCACTTGTCATGTAGATGTTTAGTGTCCCCACATTCTTCCCATACATGTGATAGTAAAACTGTAAACATATGGGATTTTGTGACTGGGCCTGGTATATTGGGCTTATCAGGTGGGCAGTGTTGTTAGGCTGCATGGGAGCGGACGACTCCATATAGACATAGTGCCCTGCCCCTGTTCCTTTAGTGTGGTCAGTTGAGGGTCCGGTCCCCACACTGGATGTCCTACCGGAATGCCACTGCCAGTGGAACCTCTCATTGTTGTTGTTGACATAGTTACAAATTGACTGCTTCTCAAAGTCACAAGTCATCTGATTGGCTGAATGAAAAATAAAAGAACTCATTCATAAAATGGAATTTCCAAGAAATCAACCCTATAAGGATCTTTTAAGGTACTCATACAGGTTTGATAACAAGAATCCTTCATTGAAGAATCTCCACAATTGTTCTATAAAAGTGTATCATAGGCCTCTTGTGATAGATTCCATTGCTATATTTGGATTTAGCCACTACTTATTGGAGAATACAACACCACACTAAAATGTTTGTGGAAGTTTATTTTAGTGAATCATTAGTTATACAATTACTGAAGTCACTATATTTTTTGAATGCACATACAGTCAACTCTGCAAATAACAAGATTGCATATAACAAGGTACCAGTTGTTACCAGAAGATTTCTATTCCCTGTGCACTCTCCATGCATTACTTTTTAATGTTGAATAATGAAGATCGGCCATAAAGAGATAAATATCTTGCTCCCTTCAACTTAATTGTATGTGGAGTTGACTGTATCAAATTAATATTTCAAGCTGAATGGTGCAAATGAATATCAGGTTTGTATTTATTTTTAAGTAAGAACTTAAGACTAGTAACTAGTTACGTAGTAGTTACGTTACGTCTAGTCGTAGTACTAGACTAGTAGTAGTAAGACTAAGTAAGAACTATTTTCACAAGCATTAGTGCTCTCATGTAAATAATAAAGCTGGAGTTACAGTGCTACTACTTACTACTTCCACTTCCACAAGCTCCAAGAGAAACCCTGACATCATCAACACCAATGTCTCCGCGGTAACTTGTACCTCTCACCCCTTCAATCACTACTTGGTATGCCCCAGTAGGTGTTATAGTTGCCTGGCCATAAATCCACTTGTTACCTTGGGTGCCTGTCTTTGTCCACACTGGACTGCCTAGTGCTGCACTGCTAGACTTTACATACACGTTAAGAGAATTAATGTGGGTCCCATACATGTGGTACCAGAAGCTGAAGCAGCGGGTTTGTCCGTCACTGATCTGGGAGCTTATCAGTTGTGCCTTGTCACCTGGTCGTTGTGGAGCTGATGTCTCTATGAACATGTACCAACCATTTCCTGTTGGGGAGAAATCAGTAATTGTAATGTTACTTCTCAATGAATACATAGTGTGAATGTGATGTCAGCAAAAATCATATATTGCATTTTCCAAAAACTGAATAAATGAAATTTTTACAACAATGAATGAAGGAATACCAAAATTGCATAGATTAATTATACATTCATCAGTTTTAAAGCATAATTCTGTCCATACTTGTTCCAGTTGTGTGGTCAGTTGTAGGTCCAGTTGCTGATGATCCTGTTGGTCCCTGAGCCCTTGTCCAATTGAACTGGTCACCTGTTACAACTTGCTGCCATGAACAGAAACCAGTCTCAAAGTTGCAGTCATACTGTGTGGGTGCTGAAAAAAATCAAAAGTGAAAAAAAAATAAAATGAAAAGGAGGTTCAGCATCTACAGCATGGAAAGCATAAACACAGAGATTTCCATATAAATAATAATGGATAAAAATAAATAGTCGAATTTACATATAAATAAAACTAGCAATAATGATTTAAGTACATATGAACTAAAACAGGCATCCCACTTGGACGAGTCATCCCAGGCTTGAAGACGTGATGGGGAAAATCTTCATGCAATTTGGATACTTCTCTATAACACTATTGTTCTGGTAGTGGAATCTATCGATTTTGTTAAATGTGTCAAAGGCTCCTGAGAATTAAAACTATTTTTTGAAGTTTGCAATGCAAGGAATAAAAAAAATAGCATATGATTCAAAGATTAAGATGATTTTCATTATCTCCTGTCCCTCTGGGATGTCTTAAAACATTGATTACCAGTTTGTTTCAAGTATTTGACATGCTCTGGTGTTATTTTGTCAATATTCTGAAGTTATCATTCCAAGTCTATTTGTGACACACCATTGGATCCTCACCTTGTGTGTTGATTAACTACTAGTTAATTATAGATGGACACTTACCTGGGGTTGCCATTCCGGGTGTGGTGGAGACAGTGGTTGCTGTAGTACTGAGTCTATTGGCTGGATTAGCAGCAGTAGGTTGTACTATAAATATACAAATATATACAATGTAATAACACTCATATATACATGTAATAATACTCACACATGTACATATATGTAATAATGTTCATACAAACATGTAATAACACTCATACATATGTTCAATATGACAATTTCATAATCCCTTTTATTATTCAGTTTTCATTGACTCACATTTTAGATATAAATCCTAAAAACTTTCAGCTATGCCATTCTTTCAGTAGCAGAGGAAACATGTTTTAGAAACGCAAATTGTCTTTTAAGAGTCTGTAGTCTCTAAAAGACACCTAGTTTATAATTTTCAGCTCCTTCTTTTTCAGAAAACTGATTCCTCTTTACAACAATAAGAGTGTGTCAATAAAAAAACCCTTTTTACTATGAATACAGATAAATGTTGCCTCTATAATATTAAATGTAAATGTAGAGATCAAGGTCTTCGATAGATGTAGCATAACATACTGAAGAAAACTGTACAGAGTAGCTTCCTATATAAAAATCAAATCCTTAAATTTGATCACAAAATTCATGTAACGCATTTACAATGAAATTATTGTAATGTAAGATGTATGGCAAGATGTTTATGGGGACTACCTACATGAGCATTTGTCGTTGGTGAAGGTGATGTCGTCTATCGCTATGTCACTCTGGTAGCTGGATCCACGCACTCCTTCAATGATTACCTAGAAATGAAAATTAAATCAATAATTTCCTTACACAGACAAAACAATGAACAGTAAGACGTCTGCAATGAATAGAATATTTCAAATATTTAGTTTTAACACTTTCAATACCTTTTATTCATTATACTTTGTCATTTTACCTGTGCACAATCTGTGGTTCTTACCCAGGTAAGTACAATCTGGGTTTATATTCCATCAGCAGAAACTGACCACAACTTTAAATTGCAAAAAGATGTGAGAAATAGACTTCACAAAATTTAGTATCTAAAGTTTCTAGTTTTTCAGTTGCAATAAATTTTGAACAAAACTTAATTTCTAATTCATCTCCCTCTTTTATTTCATGGCCAATTAACCTGTACATGTAAATATTATCCTGTGTAAATTTATTTCAATGGACAATACACGTACTTAACTACAGAAATACATGTCCCACTACCTCCGAATGAGAAGACAGAATTTTTCTGCTTAATTATTGCTCAGTTTTAGAATTTTTATCCTTTTGTACAATAACTGCAGCTTTCAAAATCTAATACTGTATAACAAGAAACTTTTGTTGTGTATAAATATTTGCTATTTTCGCGATTGACATTCAACCATGAATATTAATACACTCAAATGTTAATGTGATATATGTGTGTTTATGTGATATCCATTGTGAACCGTGAAAGTTTATACCAGTGAAATAGTTTTAATTAGAAAATCCATGAAAGCTAGAACCCGCATTTATTTCTTGTTATACAGTATTTGATTGATAATTCTGAACATAAGCAGGTTATAGTTTGCCTTCATCTAAATCTAAATTATGAACATAGTCTCCATAAATAAAACAAATTTTAATGTAGACTCATTTACCGTGAAAGTCTGTGAGTTAGTGACCGCTACTTGTGCAGACATCCAGTTAGCTCCTTGGTCACCGGAGAGTGACCACACAGTCATATTAGAAGATGAAGTGGCTGTATATACATTCAATGTTCCAATGCCACTGCCCTTCATGTGGTACCAGAAGTGTATACATTTACTGCCAGTAAATGTTTGGCTTTGTAGTCGAGCTGTGTTTCCAAATACCCTGGGTGCACTACCCTCAATAAAGGCATATTTACCAGCACCTGATGAAACAAAATGGTATATAAGTCTGAAATAATATAATTGTTTAGATATGCGAGTTATTCAATTGTGTTTATGTGCTCTACACCTACAGTTTCAATGTATACCTGGAATCAAGAATCTTATTTGTTTTTGTCCACTAAACGAACCTGTGGTGCTACCAAAGAACTTGTCTTAAGAGACCACCTGACTAAAGCCATGGAAATGTGATCATGTAGAGACCTTTACTACAATTATGAAAATATGATCTTTCAAGACAGATGGTCTCTGATGACAGGTCTTGTTAAAGGATTAACTAAGATGAATTTTTACTATTAAGTGGTCTGTTTTGGCATAGATCTTTCAAGTAAAACGGTCTCCCAAGACATGTTCTCTTAATAAAATAGATTAAGATAAATGTTTACAAATAAGTTATCTGCCTTGATCTCTCAAGGAAACTAATATTCTATCAGATTAATCAAGGTGAATTTTTACTTTTAAGTGGTCTGCCACGACAAATATCTTTCAGGACAGATTTCCTGGTATAATAACTCACCAGTTCCTTTGGTATGGTCATTCTGTGGTCCAGTCAGGGAACTGGATGTAGATCCATGTCCAATGATCCAATCAAAATCATCTGTCTGCATATTGATCCATGTACAGAAACTGCCTTTCTCAAAGTCACAATTACCTGGAGATCAGAGCAGATTATAAAAAGATAAGCCACCAGCGACAAATACATGAATTATTATAGAAGCATACAGGAAATTCAAATCTCTGGCATAGATGTATACAATGTGTCAAATCTTTGGCATGGATGTATACAATGTATCTAATTTTTGGCATAGGCTTAATCAATGTATCAATTCTATGACACAGATGTATATAATGTATCAAATATCTGGCACAGATGTATACATTAATTTATCAAATATTTGGCATAGCTGTATACAATGTATCAATAATGTTTGGCAGAAACTCAAAATAACACCTGTAAATAATGTATCTAGCATAGATGTATAATCATGTTATAAAGTACTTGGCCTAGAACTTATGATAGTCATGTCATTATGTATATGAAATAGATGTAGAAAATTAATGATCATCTTGGTTGGTTGGTTGTATTGCTGGAGGAAATAAGAATTTGTCTTAAGAAATTATCAAAATCTATATAAAAAGAGGAAGTCTCCCGAATTATAGGGGGATACTTGGCAATCAGATCAGATCAATAGGTTTACCAGATTAAGACAAAACCTCCTTCATGTTTCTTTCCAAGAAAATGAAAAATATGAATTGTAACTAAAAACTTTGCAGAGGAAGTGTTTGACATCAGTTTGCATGTTTCTATCTGGTGACAGTAATCAGAGAAGAAATTTTGACTTCTTCTTGGCCTTACTTACCTGCCAATGGACAGTTGCCTGGTGACAAAGAGACATCGTCAATAGCAATATCACCACGGTAACCAGTGCCAATGATTCCTTCAAACACAACATTGAAGTTGGTGTTGGGAGAGTTAACTGTGGCCTGACCCAGTATCCACTTGTTTCCTTGGTTACGTGACTTGCTCCATACTTTAACCTTGGTAGTATTGGTCTGGTCAAAGATAAAGCACCTCAGTAGTAATACATTGTATATCAACATTTATCCTTGAATTTTTACATGCATTGATCCACTAACACTACTGAGACTTTATTTACGGAAAACTTATGGTAATTCCAAAATTGAGGAATTTACGGACCTAATTTATGCAACATTTGCAGAAGTCCTAAGTCATTTTCACAAAGTCCTAAAAGTCATAATCTTTCATGGCCACATCCTGGTAACTTAACTGGTGAAGGGTTTTGGGATATTTGTGAATACACAAGTTTGTGTTGCCAACAACTCTGCAAAGTTGATGTGGTGAGTTTATATATGCTTTGTAGAAAATGACCCTGTTAGAATACTTCTCAAGGTGTTACTGATGATAATTGTCAAACAACTTAACAATCAATATTAGTTTGCTTTTAATAACAATTCATTTTGCACATTCTTTTTATAAAATGAAGTTTCTGAACTGATAAATACAAAATTAGCCATCATGACATTGGATGCACACAAAAAAAGTGCCATCTTGGCCATAGTGATATATCTGCGATTCTTCTTCTATGCTATATAAGTCTATCTCCTCTTAAATATGAAATATCCCAAAAGAGAGAGAGAAAACAAAATGTCTACCTGCATGTAGATGTTTAGTGTTCCAATATCCTGGCCGTACATGTGGTAGTAGAAGCCCAGACATGAGCTGATGGTAGGAGGATAGGATGGACTGACAAATAAAGCCTTGTCCCCTTGTCGTCGTGGTGAACTGGACTCAGTGTACATGTAGTGACCTGTAATACACACATAAGCTTGCTGGTATTACCATCATGCTATACATGTATATATTCCATAGATACTTCATAGGAATTCACAATGTTGATGCAAATTAATTCATTAAAGAAGAAACAGGACTATATAAGTTTAAGGAGAGGTTCACAAATTCTTTGGAGCCTCTGTGATCATAGGGTTAGAGCATTGGAGTTTTATTATAGTCTCTTATCTCTGGTCAGTGTGGTTTCAAGCCCTCTGTTACTGACCTCTATTTGTGCCATATGTATGGTCACTGGGTGGACCAGTGCTAGTGCTGGCAGTTGTACCAGTAGATCTCGTCCAATCAAATCTGTCCGCTTTACTGTTAGTGTACCCACAAAGCCGAGCGTCCTCAAAGTTACACATGGTAGCTACAAAAAAGAAAAACAGATTCAGTATTTATGATTCAGTTGTAAATCAAAGATTTCAAAATGCAAATTTACAACAAAGAATTAAAATTCCTTTGTTAAATGAATTACTTTATAACCCAAAAATATTAAAACAAGAAAGGAATGAAGTTCATTTAAAAATAGAAAGGGTTTTAAAATAACTGGGTTAATATAGAAAAAGTAAATTAGCCAGGAACTGAAAATCATTTCAAATTTTGTGAGATTTTAATTTATCCAAGTTCAATATTAGTGGCCTCCACTGTATAAAGCTTCAATTCAAAAGTCAAGGTTGAAGATCACTCAAGGTTGAAGAAATATCTATTAAGTGAGCATTAAACTCTACTACATGAGACAAGAGACATAGATACAAACCTGTGCCTTGAGAACAAGGTTGGAATGAGTAGGATATATCATCTAGAGCAATGTCGCCACGGTAACTGATACCACGGACACCTTCAAATGCAATCTGGAAACTGTTGGAGTTGGCTATATTGACCACTGCCTGGTTCCACTTGTTACCAGAGGTTCCTGAAAAAATATTGATGCAAAAAGTTAAAAAAAAATTTAATTTAATGTAGCTACAGGTAATGATTTTACATTCAGTATCTGTATCATTTTGTATATTCATTGTTCAATCACAGAGAATATGGCATTTGGTACTGGGTTAACTGAATGACAGTCAATAACAGTTCACAAGTATGAATTGACACGGTATGACAAACTTAACCGACAGCAACAATGGTGATACGTGATTCTAGATAGTATGACTACTTTGACAGTAACCGTTGTCAATAATAGTTCATAAGTATGACTTGACACAGTGACTAGACAAACTTAACAGACAGCTACAATGGTGATATGTGATATGCTAGATAGTATGACTACCTTGACAGTAACTGCTCACAAGAGAGATTATTGATGCTGCAAACAGCATACATGTATCTAATAGTCAGTGAGACCTCATTTTACAGAGAGCTTATGACAACTTTGACAGTCAATTACAGCATTCATTTACCATGCTGCAAGCTTTTAGTAGGCCATACCCCATGCTTCAGACAACACAACAACTTGGACGGTCTTCGACAATTAAATACATGACATATTGGCAGCATGACAAAGTCTATTAACCCTTTCAACTCCACAGACCAAATGGACTGGTCTAACAAAACAGAAATTAGCATACTATCCTGATACTTGGGGTTGAAAGGATTAATAAGTGACATCCTACCTGAGTGCTTCCATATTGGAGTTCCAAGCTGGTTGTTTGACTTCATGTACACATTCAATGTCTTGATATGGGTGCCGTACATGTGGTACCAGAACTTCAGGCAAGCTCCTCCAGTGGCAGAAATTACAGGGGAGAGGATTCTGGCTGTATCATTGGGACGTCTGGGTGAAGATGTTTCAATGAAAATGTAATGTCCAGAAGCTAGAGTGGGAAAAACAAATGTGAATATAGATATATTGAAAATCAACATACAGTGGAGCCTCATTAATCTAGACAATCTCTTTCCCAAACAAATTGTCCGGCTAAATGAAGCATTCACTGAAAAATACATAATATAATGAACAAAGTGAAATGAATTTAAAAAATTTTTTCTCTGGAAATTTCGTCCAGGAGGTGAAGCATCCAGAATATTGGCATGAAGATTAATGAGATTCAGCTTCATAGATGATGCTACAAATTAGCTGCTTTTTAACGCTCAAATTCTTTTTACTGAACTAAATCTTTTTTATCAAAGCTAGCTGCTAAGAATCTTCAAAGAATGCTATCTGTGATCTTGAAAAAAAGGAGGTCCTGTGTTATAGTAGGTGTCAGCATGTAAGAGAACCCTCTCTGCTTAATGGCCATAAGTGCCAAGTATAGACAAAAATTTGTGGCCCTTCACTGGCACACAGGGATGTCTCCATACAAGTGAGCTGAGATTCTTTAGTGGGTTGTTAAACATGAACACAACCGGCCAACAACAATACTTCTACACATACCATTGGCGTAAGTATGATCCAGTGATGGTCCAGTCAGAGTACTTCCTGTTGGTCCTGCAATTCTTGTCCAATCAAATTTGTCAGTCTTATCCTGTGTCCACTGACAAAGACCCTGCTCAAAGTTACAGTCGTATGGAGATACTGAAGCTGAAAAAGAAAGGATCCCAAATGAAATTCATCATATGTCTAACCTGCCTTAGCGACCCACTGAATTAAAGGACTACCTGTCTCATTTTTGAACTAGACGTGTTGTTCTCAAAATGGCTTTTTCTTATATCAGTCTCCAGAATTAAAAGACCCCCATCCATATGTGATCCCTTTTCCTCCTTCCTTTGGACAGTCTTTTAAAATAGGTTAGACATGATTAATGAATTTGATTGACAGTATTTAGTGAAAATAGACTCAATGAGAATAGGCAAAAAGATTCGCTCATAATGTAAGGAAGAATAAGTAAATTTGTTTAATTCTTGTTATCCATAGCAACATATGCTTAGATCTACTCAAAATATGGTATGGCAAAAGAGTATTTGTTTGAATATTAGTTTCCACAGC
The DNA here is from genome assembly GCA_016161895.1 of Pinna nobilis. Taxonomy (NCBI): domain Eukaryota; kingdom Metazoa; phylum Mollusca; class Bivalvia; order Pterioida; family Pinnidae; genus Pinna; species Pinna nobilis. The sequence continues at coordinate 29,519 of JACSZP010004815.1, read as the reverse complement.
AACCTCACCTGGAGTTGGACTGCCGGTTACAGAGGGTTGTGTTGGTGTGGAAAATCCTGGTGCTGTAGCTGCCACTGGAGTTGCTAAGTGGTAAAAGATTCAGAGACATCCAAATTTGAAAATATGTATTATCAAGCAATGAAACAACATTTAATATTACATTGAAATAAAAAAAGAAAGAAAAAAAAAAGCAAGACACGTTTAATATATACATCCATAGTTTTCTCTGGACCAGTTGAGCTTAAAAAAAAAGATTAGAATGGGGCAAAAAGAGATGTTGCTTGACAACTATCTACTGAACATAGAGGTACTGCATAGGTAAAGTATAAATAATTATAGAGTACTGTTAGAAGCTAGCTTATGGACACAGAAAGAATGTGGCATAAAGGCCTAACGAAGGAGATCTGTATGTACTTCAACAAAACAACAACTTACTTGGACAATAGCTATCTGTGATAGTTATGTCGTCAATAGCAATATCACCACGGTAACCACCACCTCTTACACCTCGAATTTGTAGCTGAAATGTAGGAAGTTCTCAAACTTATTCAGGGATAAACTGAAAGTCAGTTAATTTTAGTACCTGCGATTAAAAAGGATGCACAAACAAGAATATACCACTGTCATAAAATACTGTCATAGCTAAAGGGACCATACCAGAAAAATAACATTAGGTCCTATACTACATCACACAACATATATCAATTATGATATAGGAAAAAATAACAATGTGAAAGTCTATTTATTTTCAGCCTTAAAATGGGTATAAAACAATGAATTCTAAATTGTTCTAAGAAAGGGGTTCATTGTGGTAGTACCCTTGTGTTAGTTGCAATTGACTTGACTTCGATGCAATACAAAATGGGACAATGTAATTTGTGTATGCTCAGACACCAGTGGTATGAAATTAGAAGATTAAGAAGAATCCATGTAACTGCTGCTTTATGGTGTCTGTTTTAGAAAAGTGGTCTTTTTCAGAAAAGTTGATCAGGTAAAGTTGAATTGTTGATTGATAAATCAGAAGACAAAAACTTACAAAGAATGGCACACTGCTGTAAAATGCTTGTCTTCCCTGTAGCCAATTCTGTCCATTATCTCCAGACAAATCCCATATCTTTGTGGCTGTTCCATTCTGTGGCTGTATGTACACTCGCAGATTTCCTGTGTCCTGTCCGTACATGTTGAACCAGAAGTTCAGACATTTGGTGGATGTGGGTTGAAACATTTGACTCTGAAGGGTAGCTATGTCTCCAGGACGACGGGGAGCAGACGCCTCAATGAACATGAAGTACCCTGAAAATCAAATGTAGATCTTAATAGTAATGGATAACACAGAATGTGCCTATTTACAAATGTGTTGGTCTTCATTTTAAACTACCATATCCCTTTTTTCTATCCATTTACTGTCCTGCCAAGCCTCAAGGTTGGTTGGTGGGTTGGATTATTGTTTAATGTTAGAATCTTTCAATGTGCATCAGGAGACATTACCGTAGGATAGTGAAGGGTTTTAAGTTTGGCCTACATGTATGTTTGGCATTTACGGACATTGAGTAGTGAGGGCTCTTTAACATGCCAACATCTAGCTACTGTGACACAAGACCTTGGTATAGTGACTGTCTCATCTAAAGGACAGGAAAAGCAAACTGCAGCACAGCGTTGATTCAAACCCCTGCCCTAATGATAAGAAGGTGAACATTATAACCAATGAGCCTTCAGAGTCTTCAGAGCTTGAAGGCTCTAGGTAAACAAAGAATTAGAAAGCTTCTCTTGTTACCATCACTAAACACCTACCAGCTGAAGTTCCTTTGGTGTGATCTGAATTTGGTCCTGTATATTGACTGTTTGTATTACCATGACCTCTCAGCCAATCAAAATTATCTGTTTTAATATTGACCCATGTGCAGAGTCCATTTTCAAAATCACAGTTTCCTGAAATATGAAAATAGTATATAAATCGAATTTGCAATTAACATTTAATTATATCAATAAATATAATAGTTATCCAACATTTGGTTCAACATTCAGAGAATACTGCTACGAAGAAAGTAAATATTCATATCAAATATGTTCAATACTCAGCTAGAAGCCTGACAAGATTTTTTTTTCACAAACTTGAAGTTTTGAATAATTGAATATTGCTTACCATACATATACAACATACTGAGCTTTAGGGCAAATAAAAATATTGTTACAGTCAACTCCGCATATAATGAGATCGCATGTAACAAGGTACCGATTGTTACGAGGTGATTTCTATTCCCGGTGCACTTTCCATGCACTACTTTGTGAATGCGAATAACAAAGATCGGCTATAACGAGGCAAATATCTTGCCCCCTTCAACTTCGTTATATGTGGAGTTGACTGTATATGCTTGAAACAAACTTTGGATATAACAGACTATAGGTGGTCTCTGGAGATTTAAAAGGCAAATTCTACTGCATAACATGGTGAAAACAAGGATGAAGGAATTGACACATGAGTTTAAATTTTACATTCAAAGGAAGCAACTGTAAGTCTCCATGTACAGTTGGGACTGACCTTGTTGTGGACATGGGCCAGGAATAGTGCTGACATCATCAATAGCTATATCGCCTTGGTAACCATTTCCAACTACTCCCTCAAACACAACCTGCAATTTAGAGTGTCTTAAAATTCAGATACAAACAGTTTGCAATGGTAAAATGGATACTATAAATTATCTCTGTCAGTCAACCTATAATTAAGTGACACTGAATACTGACCTTGTCTTGTAAAGTTAACCAATTGATGTAAAAAAGGATATTTAAAGGGGACAATCAAAATTCAAAAATCAATGAACAGACATGATTGTTGCCAATGTGGTGCATAAATAGGGAGATAGAACAAATGGAATTCAATTACAGAAGAACCTTTGGATCAAGACCACCCAAGTGATTGACTAAAATTGGTCTGATAAGTGAGTTGGTCTCCTGAGTGAGGTTGAAATACCCAAGGACACTGATCAGCAGACTAAATTCTGATGGTCTGTGTTTTGATGTGATCTCTTAGGTGAGGTGGTCTTCAGCCTCAGTTCCACTTTACCCTGTAGATTGCTTAATTACAGAGGTCACTGAGAACTCAGATTGATTATCATACCTGGTATGGCTGAGTTCCTTGTATTGTAGTCTGGCCTAGTATCCACTTGTTACCCTGATTCATAGATTTTGTCCATATTGGGGTACTTGGAAGAGTACCTCCAGTCATTGTGTAGACATTCAGAGATCCTATGTGGTTCCCATACATGTGGTAGTAGAACTTCATACACTGTGGCGTTGTCATGGTTACTTGTGGTGTTATTAGCCTGGCTTTGTCACCGACACTTCGTGGTGAGCTGGTCTCAATGTAAACATACGTTCCTGTAATTATATCATGTGATACAAAATGTAAAAATAGATACAGTATGGTGACACCTCTATTGAAAGACACTAAATATCTGCTGTGGAGATTTGGGCTGGCACAGTAAAACTGAAGAATATACTTAAGTCTGAGAATTTTCTCTACTCCAGCTCACTCAGCCAGAAATCAGCATTAGCTGAAGTTGAGTAATTCTCCAGTTCCATGGTGGCAATCACAAGCAATTAGGGGATTTCTAGAAATTGCCTCTTAACAGCAGTAGCTTCTCAACACTTGTTTCACTTAAAAGGAAACTGAAAGGAATGGTCCAGTTAAAAATTTCAGGAAATTATGATACAGAGCATTAAGTACATCACATGATAATTTCTTAATTTATTATTGGATAACGACGTGAATATTATTTAGTGTAGAAACCATCTGTCTTTGACTACAGGATTACTATACAGAGCAATGGGACTAAACCTAGGAATAGTCCCCCGCAAAAACCCAACATAATGTCAATAGCTCTGGCAATGACATAACATATTACGACAAAGTGCTGGCCGCAAGAGGTTTAAATGAGTTTTATTTGTTGATATTATTACAATTTTCTAAAGTATCAAGTTGATATAAAACTATTCATTATATCTTGCTCTTAGAAAAAACACACACATTTAATGTGATGTACTAAATCTACTATGGATCTCTCCCTCGGGAACAATTCTCCTATAGTGTTGTCTGGTGAGAAATAGTACCCTCGCCTTACAGTTCGGGTACTTTACCTCACCAGACAACACTACAGGAGAACAGTTCCCTCAAGAGAGGTCCATAATAGATTAATACATGTATATTCCTAAAGTTTTTAAATTATATAACTCATGCTGCTTTTCATGATGCAAAAGATGTTCTATCCAGCATTTTTTGCACTGAATAGTCTACAAAATTTCAAATAAATCAATTTAAAATAAAAAATGTATTTAATGTAATGTTTGAGTTCCAAAAACAGTTTCTACGGCAATAAGATAAATATAACATTCAAACAATAAATGTATCCAAATACTGAACAGCTATTACATGTAGCATACCCATGGCAACATCAGCTACATGTGTGTATCTATATCATATATATGATAAGTATGATAATATTTAGTTTTGACATTAGCGACATAAGTACAATTTGTAACAATACTGCTGTAATTACCACTTGATGTTCCAAATGTGTGGTCATTATTTGGTCCAGTTCCACTGGAGCCTGTGTGTCCTTTCTGTTGTGTCCAGTCAAATCTGTCTGTTTTATCTTGTGTCCATCCACACAGGTTAGGGTCCTCAAATGTACACTGTACACCAGCTGTGATATATAATGATATATATATAGAGATTATTACAGTCTAACTTGACTTAGCGGCCCACTGAATTAAAGGAAAACCTGTCTTATGTGACCTTAATCTATGGTTCCCAAAATGTTTTTTTCCTATATAAATCACCTGAATTTAGAAGCCACCTGTCATATGTGACCCGTCTTGCATCTTCCCTTGGACGGTGCCTTAAAACAGGTTAGACTGTATATGGTAAAATTCATAACACTTGTAATATCAGTCTAAGCTCATTGATTTCACTAAAAGGGTAAAATCTAAATTTCTGAAGTTCATTAAATGAATAGCAAGGAATATCTGCTCTTCTAACAAGAACTAGAACCAGAGAAAAGCATGTTTACTTGTAAATGAACAATTATGCAATGTATAATTTTATGATTACTATTAAGGAGTTCCAATTCAAATGATGAGTTGAATTCCGAATTGCATGATATGGAGTTTGCACAGCAGTTGAGTTTCAAGTATGCAGCAGTAACTCTTAAGAATTTGATATATAAAATTTACAACAATCACCTGCAGTCTGACAAGATCCTGTTAGTAGTTTGACATCATCCAGACCAATGTCACCACGGTAACCATTTCCTACAAGTCCTTCAAATACAACCTTGAATGGTGTAGCCTGAGCAGGGATGGGATACTGTCCTTGAATCCACTTGTTTCCCTGAGTTCCGGACTTTGTCCACACTGCATTTCCATTCATATTGTTGGTCTTCAAATAATTTAGAAACCAATGAGATTAGAGATCAAGGATGCTGTTTTTTGTTAGTCACGAATATCAAGCTTGTAAAGGTTAGAAAATTGTTTGTGGTCATGTGATAGCATTAGATTTGAGGGAACACCTGTTTTTCTTGCTATTGAGAGCAGTGCGAGTCATTGTATCTCTTTGTATGACACACGGCTTCTATTCATAGTGCAAGGTAATATAAAAAATTATCTCCAAAACTTAGAACTATGTTTGTCTTATGTAGGATACTTTATAATAAAAGGTAGGCGACATTTTCATGAAATTAACTACAATATAACCATTCTTGAGAAAACTAGAGCCATAATAACTGAGATCTTCCTAGATATGAGGTGGCCCTTCATGACAGGATTTATTCTATTGATTTGAGTAAGAGATCACAAGAATCAGGTTGTCTGTCAAGATAACAGCGAAGTAAATATACCCTAATTAAGATCACAGTAAAGATTTTAAAAGTATATTCATACCTGCAGATATACATTAAGCATGTTGATATTAGGTCCATACATGTGGTACCAGAACTGAAGACAGTACTGTGTTGAGGCCCCTACTGACGATGACACCAAACGTGCGCTATCATTAAAGTGTCTGGGAGACGATGACTCAATGTACAAATACCAGCCTTGTGCTACAAAATAGAAATAAAAAACAGAATGAAATATATCAAAGCATTCCATTTCATCACTTATACATTTGTACACTAGAAAGTAACGAGTTAGAGTTGTACAGTACTTTAATACCACATAAAGTTAACAATTTTGGGGTACTTTTTTGACCAACTGCATTACTGAGACATAAGCAGGTGTGTATTCACCTTAA
>JACSZP010004815.1:0-23218 GCA_016161895.1 Pinna nobilis | reverse complement strand
CAATTGATTCTTGAGTGGGATGTCAAACAGCAATACAACCAACCATTTATTGGATGAACAAGATCAGCTTCATATGGTCTTATAAGAAATGAGAAAATCACAGAAGGGATATTTTTACTCAACCATAATGGTAAAATGACAGTCTTGTTACCTGTTCCTTTAGTGTGGTCTTTTAGTGGACCGGTCTGTTGTGAGGCAGTTGGTCCCTGTGCCCTTGTCCAGTCAAAGATGTCTGTTTTACTCTGTGTCCAACTACACAGGCTCTGCTCAAAGTCACAATCTTGTGGGGACTGAGAAACTATAAAAATAAACAAAATATTCTATAATAAAAGAAATACTGATGAGAAATACAACAAGATGAGATGCTTCCTGATTGCAAAACTTTATGTCTATATTCACTTTTAGCATACATGTATAACACATAAAAACATTGAATTTGAGGTCTTAATTTCCAAAACGTAAAAATGAACTCAGACAGGTATCATGTGATACACTTGGTAAATGTACCGATGGTGAAGACTGACTAACAGAGTCTCTCCTACAGCAATTACACCTCACAATTACACCTCACAATTACACCTCACAATTACAATTATCACGAATATGAAACTGTGAGGACCTCAAAAATAGATACTCATACATTTTAAAAATTAGACGCCATACTTATAACTATACCACAGTCAAATACATCCCTTATACAGTCAACTCCACATATTACAAAGTTGAAGGGAGCAAGATATCTATCTCATTATAGCTGATCTTCGTTATTCGAAATTACAAAATAATGCATGGAAAGTGCACCATGAATATCTTCTCGTTACAACTGGTACCTCCTTTTATGCAATCTCATTATTTGTGGAGTTGACTGTATATACATGTATACTTATATATAAGTAGGAGAGCCATACCAAATGGTGTTGGTGTCACAGTGGTGGGGGCCTGGGAAGTGGAGTGCGTCAAAGGATTAGCCTGGGCTGGTTTTACTGCAATAAACAAAAACCACAATTACTGTAATGATATGTGTGAAGAACAAATTGTCTTGTCATGCTACTGATTAGTGTCCCACTCAACAAATATTTAATTTAAAAGCAGAACTACCCAATTTTGTCAAAGTGCTCTAGAGATAAGCTTTATTGTTCTGCACTTAAAGCTGTTGAGTAGGTATGGATCTCTCATTGGCCAACAAATACGTTGACATTGTTTATCATAATCCATGCTAAGCTAGCCAACAATTTTGGCTTTTAGTGTGAAGAGTTTGGTGAACAGATTAGATAACTTACACTGTACTACCTATTTTTACTTATCAGGTTTGCTGTGACCAAAATTTGAATCACTGAAAGAACGTTCTAATCACAGAGCCACCAAGAATTTTACATAGTGTAAGATAGCAGATCTAAATTTGTTCAATTTAATTTCTATTGATATATATATAAATTTTTTATCGTTGATAACAGAATTGATATCCCTACATACATCCACATCCACTCTGTGAGAAGGAGATGTCGTCGATGGCTATGTCTCCTTGGTAACTTGTACCTCGCACTCCCTCTATGAGAATCTGAAATCAAATGAAGAAGTTCAAGGTGCAGGGCTCACTTTAAAACAGAAAATCAGAAAATACATGTACCAGCAACTTAATCTCTTAGGAAGCATATTACAAGATCTAACCCATTAATCTTTAAGTATCACACTTTTACAGTTTAATTTTATACATTTTATAAAACTCCATCTCCAGTTTCCCATTCCAAGGGCACACTTTGAATTCCAAGTGACCCTATCATTAATACAAGTAATATCTTTCATTAATCTAAGTAAGTGTCTTATACTGAATTGTAGAGGGGTGATGTCAGATCTAAAGTAAAGAGACAGTCTCAAGACTTGGGCTGCATACCATTTAGTGAGTAAGGTCAATAGGTCTGTTTGAACAGTCTTGTGTGAGAGACAATAAGCTTACCCCCCCCCCCCCACTCCAAATCAAGACTAGAACCCAGGACATCAGTGCTTTAATCCTTCTCAGTAGAGGCAATAATATGGACTCACCTGGTAAGCTGATTTCTGTGATGGTATAGGAACCTGGCCCTGTTGCCATGTACTGCTCTGGTTACCGCTCAATGTCCACAGTGTTGATACAGATCCACTGACATTAGAATACACATTTAGTGATCCTACATGGAAAAGAAACATCCTTGAATTAATTGCAACGCATGTAAAAAATAAGATAGAGTAATAACAGTCCCAGTTAATGCTAAATATATATTTACTACAATGTTGGGACTCAACACTGATGAGCATAAAAACCTACTTATAGTCATGTAATTTATCAATACCTATATGTTCACAAAAAATGCACAAAATTATAAGATTGATTATGTTAATGATTATTACTTTCATTTAATATTCTCACAATCTGATTTACATAATTCATGCTATTCAGATGTCATCATATGTCCAAGAATAAAGTTAAATTATCAAGATGGACTGTCCCTTCTTCAAGACAAAATAATTTACATAAGTAGCATACAAACTAAACACAAACATACATACATAATCTGATTACGCAGATGAAGCTACATGGCTGACTGTTGATATCTCAATAAGCAAAACAAGTCGGTAAATACACAGTAATTTTCATATATATATCTATAAATAAATTTCCATGAACATTACCTATGGTGGCCCCATTCATGTGATACCAGAAAACCATGCATGTAGCTGATGATGTTGGATTGAACTGTTGGCTAGCTAACCAGGCCTTGTCTCCTTTTACACGTGGTGCTGAAGTCTCGATAAACATGTAGTAACCTGAAAAAAAAAAGAAATTCATCAACCCTATTGATACAAAGTAATGATAAATTAAGAGAACAAAAATTGATAACTGTTGCATTTCCACATTATGTAACAGTCAAGAGTTTTTAACTAATATGTGGGTATCACCCAATGACAAAGAAGGGCTTAAAATATTTTCTTATGCTTGACAATTGGGTCATTCAGTAGGAGGTCTATAACTTGGTTTAAATAGTAATAAAGTAATTTGGTAAGGAAATTAAAATCATGTCAAATAAAGTATTTCAATATATCAGAGTTAAATATCGGTGGCTTCTACTGTAATGAGGGATTATTTTCCTTGGTAAAAAAAAAACCTAAGACATAATAATTTGAATTCACAAACCACAACCTACCCAGGATTCCTTTACTGTGGTCGGACGATGGTCCTGTAAACTGACTGGTTGTGCGTCCAGTTTTCCTCAGCCAATCGAAATCATCCCCACTGTGAACATTAGTCCAGGTACAAGTGTCCTTCTCAAAGTCACAATCCCCTGGTGTACCACAAGAGCCACTTGTGATTTTTATGTCGTCAATACCTATATCACTTGCATAATCTGTGCCACGAACTCCTTCAAATACAACCTAAAATACACAACAACGCAACAAAAGCATAAAACATGAGTAGAGTAGGAATGAACTCCTTATAAGTGAAGATAATTAAGGTCTTGTAGCAAAGCTGTCTGATGCTTTATTAAAGAATCTTGACTGATATAAAGATATCCCCAATTGTCAGTGAAGGGCATAAGTACTGACCTATGCTCAGCACCTAGTGTCATTGAGTAGGATAAATACAGAACAAAGGCAATATAATGTACAGTGAAACCTCCCTATTCAGACCACACAAATGAATGGCTAAAAAAGGTGTGATTAATGAACTGGTCTCCAAAATGATGTTGTAATAGCCTAGACTAAGTTGATAGGTAGGCTTAATTTAGAAGGTCATTATGGTGAGGTGGTCTCCTAAGTGAAGTGGTCCCAAGGCAAGGGTCCACTGTTTTTTTAAGCGCTTTGCTGAAATTTGGTGATGCATCAATATAAGTGAAAGATTCTAGAGTAAGGTATTAACCATCAGTACAATGACAATGTTTTTTTTCATTTTCTTTTTTTTTGTCTATGAATAGTGTATTTCATGATTTGGAATCTTCAATTTAGTAATTGATGTACATTCTACAGTAAACAAATATAGCTAACTGCAGCACCGTGCAGACTTATTTAACCCACAACCTTACAATCATAAGGCAAACATGCTAACTATTAAGCCACATCAGCTCCTAGTAAGTAATGTATACTCTATGATCGGACTGACATGCTCTAGTGGTTAGCTTGTTCAACTTGGAATCCAAAGGCCGTCAGTGTCTTTCAGATGAGACAGTGAAAACCGAGGTCCTGTGTCAGAATAGGTGTTGGTACATTAAAGATGACCTGCCTCCTTGCTCTACAGCCATAAGTGCTGAGCATAGGCAAAATTTGTCACCCATCATTGAGACAGAGTGGATTTCTCTGTAACTCCAAGTACATATTTCGTGTTAACATTATATACACATATATTGTGAGTACACACATACCTGCCAGGTAGCCTGCTTTGTGACAGTCACTCTTGCCTGTATCCATTTGTTTCCTTGGTTACCAGATTTGGTCCAGATTGCTCTACCAAGAGCACCTCCAGATTGACTGTAGACATTTAATGTCCCCATTGTCCTTCCATACATGTGATACCAGAAGCTGACACAGGCACCATTGGTTGCAGCATTGTTTGGACTGATCAGTCGAGCCTTCTGACCTGTTCTCCTGGGCGACGAAGCCTCAATGTACATGTAATATCCTGAGAAAAAAAAAACAATAGCAAGACCTCCATTACAGGAACTTCATGGTTTGTAGAGGGAGAGGTGACCTAAAACCCAGGACATTTAAAGGAATATTTAAGGCTCTAAGGCAATTAATTAAGGCAATAGGGAATTTCAAACAAAGCAACACCAAGTGTAAGAATAACACAATTTCAGACAAAAGTTTCAGTCTTACCATATAACTTCCTATAGACTTACATGTATGTATTTGTAAACATGACTTGCTACAGAATTAGATGTGTGTATTTCAATTGACTGTGCCAATAATTACCTCTTGAGGTGCCATAAGTATGGTCATTGGATGGTCCAGTGCTTCCTGATTGGGTCCTTGCATTCTTTCTTGTCCAATCAAAATCATCTCTCTTGTCCTGCTGATAACCGCATATGGCTCTGTCTTCAAATGTGCAGGTACCGCTGAGAGTTCCTGGTTGTCAACAGAACAGAAAAATATGTTAACAGAAGTATATGGTGACTTAAAACAATTATAGGACAACATCTAATACAGGGCAAAAAATGAGGCAAAGAATATACCTACAGGAAAAACAAGTAGTTTAAGCATACAATACATAAGCCCTACAGAGACACAGCGCTAACTTCACAATAGGTAGGTACATATACATGTATAGCTGTAAGTGTAACAGAGACACAGCGCTAACTTCACAATAAGTAAGTACATATACATGTATAGCTATAAGTGTAACAGATACACAGCGCAAACTTCACAATAAGTTAGTTCATATACATGTATAGCTATAAGTGTAACAGAGACACAGCGCTAACTTCACAATAAGTTAGTTTATATACATGTATAGCTATAAGTGTAACAGAGACACAGCGCTAACTTCACAATAGGTAGGTACATATACATGTATAGCTATAAGTGTAACAGAGACACAGCGCTAACTTCACAATAAGTAGGTACATATACATGTATAGCTATAAGTGTAACAGAGACACAGCGCTAACTTCACAATAAGTAAGTACATAGGCTATACATGTATAGCTATTAGCATGAGACCTCACACTTAAAGCTGAACATGGGCCACATTACATCTGTATCACAGCACGAACGCTCTGATGAAGATTTGATAATAACCTATATATAGCACTAAATCATAATTCAAGAATACATATATGAAAATTTTTATATCTTATTGATCTATTTCAAGTATCATACATGTACATGTATGATATTAATCTGGAAAGTTTTGTATTTACCTGAACAGGATCCTTCTCTGACAGTGATGTCGTCAACAGCAATATCTCCACGGTAACTAGTACCTCTGATAGCCTCAAAGACAATCTGGTATGTAGAGTTATTTTGTATGTCTACGGAGGCTGAGTACCACTGGTTGCTACGGGTACCAGTTCTGGTCCAGGCTTGAGATTCACCCTGGGCTGATTTCAGTATAACATTGAGTGTTCTTATGTGGGTACCGTACATGTGGTACCAGAACTTGAGACACTTAGTGGTGGTGGTGGTTACTTGTGCGCTAACTAGTCGAGCCTTGTCGTTCAAACGTCGAGGAGAGGATGACTCAATATAGACATAGAATCCTGAGGCTATTGGAAAAGTAAATAACAATATTACAGGATTCAGCAACTTAATAGGGCACTGTCAGTGAAAATGAACATATTATCCTATTGCCAATCAATTTCAAAAATAATTCTAAGCCTGCGTTTTCCATCAGATGTCTAGCATTTAGCATCTCAACCATAAAATGGAATAGTAATTCTTGTTTAATGGAAAACATTTACATAGCATGTGTTAACTTAATGTTTTAAACTTTATTTATTTTACAAAGATTGACAAACAAGTACAAGTAACTTATATTAACGTCTCTTATTGTTTCTGATGTCGGCATGCGGGGATCCTTGCTTTGGGAGGAAATTGGAGTACCGGAGGAAACCCACATGTCCGAGTTGGCAACCACCATACCATCTCACAATATTACTACCTAGGCAGATCTGAGGATCTAACCCAGGTTGCATTGGTAAGAAGCGAGTGCGCTAACCACTACGCTACTCGGACACCCTAATGTTTGTGTGGGACTAGTATCTCCAATGGTGATGGAACATAACTCTATGTAATCTTCCAGCTGAAATGTTAGCAGGGATACATGTAGCATCCTCTAATGCTAACTATCTTTTACAGAAATAAAGTTTTGAATTACAGTAATTAAGTTTCCCGAACTTTTCAAGAATTACACAACATGATTTTCAAGACTTACATGTGCCAGTGGTATGGTCACTTGTTGGTCCAGTGCCAGTTGTTCCAGTAGAGCCATGATTTCTAGTCCAATCAAACTGGTCATTTTGTGACTGCATCCATGAGCAAAATCCGGATTCAAAGTTGCAGTCATACTGTGATGGAGCTGAAATGGGATACAGGAATACGTTCTATAATAGCAGTGTCAAGGCAAATGAGTTGATATATGTAGCTACAGGTACTAAACCATAACATTTTTTATTCATAAAGACGTTGGCTTATCTGCAATTATACTGTATACAGGGAAATTTTTGCATATATCTTAAATTTGCCCATTTCGCTCTAATCATAAGTGGACGAATTCAAAAAGGTAAATTAATTGGATAGAAAAATGTCAAGACTGGGTGAATTTAAAATGGGGCAAAACTGTTTATAAGTGCATATTGGGCAAAAAATAAAATGGGGCGAAAATATAACCATGTATACAGTTGTCAATTCTAAAATGATCAGACACATTCATTACAAAACTAGAGAGCTTCAATGAGTATGTTTTTGAAATTAAAAGAAACAAAGATGGCAAAAATATTATCTCCAATAACTCCTCTTAATTTCAGACATACGTTTTTTAAACCTACCTGATGACGGAGCTACAGAAGTGGTGACCGCTGTCGGAGGTGGGGGTAGGGTGGAGCCTGTCTGGGCATCTGCTGGCTGAACTGTAAGGATATATATTATGTTACTATGACAATATACTGCTGCTGCCCAGGGACAGGATAACTGTGATACAAAAACAGAAATCCTCATGAGGGGAAGTTGATCAGTCTTCCCATTTAACTGGAGTAAAAAGATATTGAAGACATGATTTGATTAACTTCCAGCTTGACAAGTACCTCTTTGGTTCAAGAAATCAAAAGATCATGAAACAACCAAATTTTGCAGCTTTTTCCCTGATAAAGCTTTACACTGCAGATTTCTTGATGTTAAATGTTTTCTAGTAGAAATTATTTCAAGTCTTGATGGATGACACAGGAAGGCTAGTCTTGGTTTCTTACCAGCACAAGTTCCAACTGTAAATGTAATATCATCTATTCCAATGTATCCCGGACTCGTGTTTCCCCGGACGACCTCCAGGATGACCCTGTATGCCACCTGACTGTAGATAGGGAACTGTCCTTGCTTCCAACCAGATCCTCTCTCATAATTCCTGGTCCACAGATTTGAACTGGAATTTCCCTGCAGACAGAAATTCATGGTACAAGTAATTATAAAGCTTTTTATAACATAACAGGTAAACAGGTGATTTTTCAACAGGAAAATAAGTTGACCATGTATATTGGATGATTACTTATGAGCTCTGATCTCTTGGGATTTTACATTTTTGCCAATGCGGCACTAATGGAAAACATTCATGTACCACAAGATAACAGAAAACGTTTGTGCGGTACTGGTACTATACGTAATTTTCCTGATGAAATTGTTAGTGAGGGATAGTGTCCTGGACAATCATTATTGGGCATCAAATGGTATATGAATGTTTTCCAATAGTGATATCTGATCTACACACTAGTGTCCACTAACATACCTGTTGTACATAGATATTGACGAGTCCCACAGAGTTTCCACTGAGTGTGTACCAGAACTTCATACAGGAACCTTTAACACTTGTAGGTAACAGTGTAGGAGACACCAGCTGTGCCTTGTATCCACTCCTAATTGTTCTTCCCAAGTTGGCAAACAGGTAAGTACCTAGGAAAAAGGAATGAAAGGATACCTTACTCAATCTGTCCCAGATAGATAAAATTACAATAGAGTTTGTGAGAGGCTATTTGTCTTAAAATATTGCTAAAAGTCTAACAATTTATTAAATTATCCTTGAAATATTGCCTGTCCTGAGAGATCATAAACCTTTTGTGATAGCCTATATCTACTGTAAATCCAGAAAATTTCACGGAACTTTATTTTGGCAAATCGGTAGCTATGCAATTATTCGCGACACTATATTTTCGCGCCTGTGTATGTTGAGTATGATAGTTCATGCTGTATGGTGCATGTTAATTTCAGGTTAGTATATCAAGAGAGAATTTTATTTTCGCGAGTAAGTGCTCTCGCGTAATTACGTGTAAATAAAGTTCTCGTGAATTAAACTGGATTTACAGTATATTAAGTTGCATCTGTGGTATGCCAAAATAGTCTCTACTGTACATTTATGTAGGCCTATATGACAATGGAGTTATGAATTCTACTATAAACCAATATAATATGTTACCTACAGATAACTTTGTCATGGATACACATGTACAGTAAAACCAGACTAGACAGACTACTATCATGGCAGACCATATTTCTTAAGAGACAGTATTCAGAAATTAAATACAGTCAAGCCTCATTAATCCAGCTGCCACTAATCTGGATGTTTCACCTTCCGAACGACATTTCTAGAGAACACATTTTTCAGATTGCCTTGCGCATTATGATATGTGTGTTTCAGTAATCTGGACACTTCATTTATCCGGACAATTTACTTTGGAGCGAAGGTGTCCGGATTAATGAGGCTCCAATGTACATGAATACATTTTCTTCTAAGCACAACCCTCCTTTAGAGTCTACCTGCTTTACAAAATAAAATGTACACAAAAAAAAAAAAGGCAGTTTAAAAAACGACCATCAACATACCATTTCCCTTTCCATATGTATGGTCACCACCGGGATTTGTGCCGCGCGTCTTTCCAAACATCAAGACCCAATCAAAATTATCCGTCTTGTTGTTCCTCCAACCACAGAAGCCAGTCTCAAATGTGCAGTCACCTGTAGACAATATGTTAATGATATGCAAATTATTCCTAAACCCCTGACAAGATAACATGACCTGAGTAGGTCTATACATCTTATTTTTGAATTGTGTATTCAAAAAATAAGATAGGTTAAATTGGCTGGCTGATGTAAAATTCAAATAACGAGTTGAAATATTTTCATTACTTGAGACACGTTTTTAACAAATGATTATATCTCCATGTATTACTGAGAAAATGTATATAGAACTATGAATATGACGGAAGGATAGAAGATGGGTAGTATTATAAGCCCCTGGAAACTTGATGGTGAGGGCAATTGAATATTAAATAAAGCAAAGCCATTTTAAGTAACACAGAAAAGACTCTACAAAGCCCATACAATACACAATGCAGGCTTTATCAGAGAGATTCTGAATTAACAAAAAACAGGCATTCTGTAATAAATATCTCAAAAAAGCTAAGAAAATATAATAACCAGATGCTAGCTGAAACTCCTGAGACACTATAGACTTGCAAGATAAAATTACAATATTTTGTCAAGCAAATATACGGATAACAATTACCTCCAAAAAAAGCAAAAGCGTGATAGAAAACAGACACAGTTGACATCCAACAAGACACTGGTCTGACAGACTTAGTAAGAATATCATATAGAATAGATGCCATATATGTATTGCTGCACAACAAAAACCTGGAGAACTTAAGCATTTGACCAAATGCAGAATTAGTGGAACTTTAGTATGAAACATGTGATACCCTATAACATTCGTGTCGGAGTGGTTTCACCAGTGGCGATGGAATGTGTTTCTATGTTATCTTTCCATTGAAATGACATTACCGCTGGATATCGGGATATCTTCTTAGTATCATTCCATCATTTATAGAAACAACAGCCCCACACAAACGCTACCTGAGGTATCACTAGGCCCATGAATCAGTTCCATCTCACTAAGATCTTGTAAAATGCCATGCTTTACCTGCATACAGATTAAGAAGCACACAGCACACATGGTTCATTACAACATTATCCATTGCAATACAGAACAAATTTTCTTAACAAGTCAGACAGGTTCAGAATTCTGAAGCACATGCATACATAATGTATAAAAATACAGATCAGAAAAGCAGAACAGCAACTGACAAAACGCAGAATGCATTCAAACTTCTGACAGATTCAGAATCTTAAAGCACACATGCTATGGCAAAATCAGTCCAGAACAACAAAGTAAGCCAATAGATTCTATTAAAACCTAACAAGAAATCAAATGTTAAACAACAACACAACAACACCAACAACTAACACAAATTAAGAATGCATTCAATATCACACAAGCTGACTTGCAATATCAGAAAAGCAGAAGCAGTCGACACAATACAAAACAGGTGTCGCAATGTCTTCTTGTCAATCTTCTATAAGAAGGCATCGTGACAGCTGAGTTACAGAGGTCAAAGTTAAGCAAGCTGACGACATCCATCTTGATTACTGAAGCAGGGAGACATGTAAAACATTTTAGCTCAGGCAAACTGATATCCAAAAAGTTAACTCAAACGAAGTAGAGCTCATTTTTGAAGCGAAACAAACCCAGTCTCACAGTATCTAACCTGTTAGCACAGCAAAGTGACATCAAACATGTAAGCAAACAAAAACTGACACTAAACCTGTTAGCACAGCAAAGTGACATCAAACATGTAAGCAAACAAAAATGACACTAAACCTGTTAGCACAGCAAAGTGATATCAAACATGTAAGCAAACAAAAACTGACACTAAACCTGTTAGCACAGCAAAGTGACATCAAACACGTAAGCAAACAAAAACTGACACTAAATCTGTTAGCACAGCAAAGTGACATCAAACATGTAAGCAAACAAAAACTGACACTAAACCTGTTAGCACAGCAAAGTGACATCAAACATGTAAGCAAACAAAAACTGACACTAAACATGCTAGCACAGCAAACCAATTTTCAACTTGTTGACTGAAACAAACCATCAAGGAAAATAAACACTTGTCCTTTTATTTCAGTTACTATGAGTCAATATTGTAGATATGAAACATGGAATAAATCTTCTTAAGTTTGGAAAACCAATAGTNNCAAATCATTGTGGACATTATCTGCAAAGCAAGCATTGTTAGCAAATCAAGCTTACATACATGTTATCTAAGCAAGCCTTTATTCAAGCAGTCTAAATGATGGTCCTTCTGATTGTTAGGTTGTGTGTTCAAATCTGTGCCACTCTACAGTCAGCTGTCCCTATCCCTCAGATGAGACAGTAAAAACTGAGGTCCTGTGTCACAGTAGGTGCCAGCACATTAAAAAGTTCTCCCTGCTCTACAGCCATAAGTGCTGTGCATAGGCAAAATTTGTTGTATTTCACCAGCATATGGTGATGTCACCATATAAGTGAAAGATTCTTGAGTGTGACGTTAAACAAAAACACACAATCAATCATCATGATCAGTTAACTCCCCTGACATAACACTAACAGATGGCTAGTCCTTATGCATGAAAATTATCTACTGATACACAGATCAATAACTTAACGACTGGGCTGAAGTTACTTACTTGATGAGGTTGAAGGTTTCAATACAAGAGGAGAGATCAAATTAACTTTCAGCAAAAAACGTTAATAAATTTTCATTTTCAAATAAACATTGAGTATTTCCCTGACCCCTGTCACTCATCTCCTCCAGTGAATGTTCAGAGTGCAATTTGGCCGCAGAGACTTTGCCATGACATAGAAATACGTACCTGGGTTTGGACATGATGAAACTAGCTTGATATCATCAATTGCAATGTCACCAGAATAACTTCCCACAATTCCTTCAAACACAATCTGAAATAGAAAAGGAAACAACCTCTTTAGAGCTATGTAAGAGAATGATTGTTGTGAGAAACCTCTTGTGGTGATAGATAACTGTCATTAGAGATTATCTAATACAAGAGACAAGTTCTAGAGAAATTATATGTTATGAAAAAATATTGTTGTGTGGGGCAGACAAAATTGGAAGACCAATTTTTAATAGCAAAGAGGGAGGTCTCAATTTATAGGTTAGACTGTATATTTATTTGAACACCATCACAAGTTTGCTTTGAAAGTGTGACAAAAAGACTAATAGAATCTATCTCCATTGCCTGGTGATGATAGAGAAATCCACTAACCCGAGTATCAAGTTAACTTAGTCCATGTCTAGGCTTGCAGAGACATGGACCAGTTAATTTGACACGAGGGTTAGTGGATTTCTCGGTCATCATCGGGCAATGGGGATTGATTGTTTTTCTCCCATATATTAATCTTATCAGAGAGTTGATCATATATACAGATGATATTCTTGTCATTCTTTGACTCAAGAGAAAAAGTAAATTAAATATAAAAAAAAGATTTGAAAATTTGGAAAAAAAAAGTCAAATGAAGAAATCTTACATTTCCAGATGGAAAACCAGGAAGTCGGATGTATTCCTGCATCCAGGCATTTCCTTGATTCCCAGACAGAGACCATACAGGTGAGCTAAGACTTGGGGTGACACCGGACACATTCTGAGGAGCGTAGATATTGAGTGTCCCGATGGTTCTTCCGTACATGTGATACCAGAAGGATACACACTGTCCCGCTGATGAGTGGAAGGTCGGAGTCCACAATCTGGCGGCATCTCCTTTGTGTCGTGGTGATGAAGATTCTATGTACATGTAGTGACCTGTAATGAGATCAGACAAAATAGAGGGGTGGTGAGTATGGTCATGTACTATACCATATAATGAAGAACATGATCAGGCAGCATATATCAGACATTGATATGAGTGGTTAATTACTGTGCATAAAAATGATAAACCCAGGTATAATAGTTTCTGAAGTAATGCATCCAGACAATAATATCCAATGATTTGTAGCTTGAAAAGTCAACTTATCACACATAGTGTTAATTGTCTTTACTTCTTATATTAAGGTAACATGGCTTAATTATAGGCTTATTTATATATCTTCAGTGTGTTACACCATGCACAACTGGGGCCACCATGGCTTAATGGTTAGCATGTCCATCTTCTGATTGTGAAGTCATGATTTGAATCTGTGCCATGCTGTGGTTGGCTGTGTCCCTGTCTTCCAGATGGAATTTTTAAAGAATCCTCACTGCTCAATGTCCATAAGTGCCAAGCTAAGGCTGAATTTGTTACACCTCATTGACATTGGCGACGTCTCCATAAAAGTGAAAGAATCTTAAGTGAGACATTAATCAACAATACAAACAACCAACATACCTGATGATGTGCCGTACGTGTGGTCAGCTGAAGGGCCAGTAAACATGGACGCTGTTGACCTCGTCTTCCGTGTCCAGTTAAATGCATCTGTTGTGTCCTGTTTGTAGTTACAGATATTTGAGCTCTCAAAGTTACAGTTAATAAGGCCAGAGACACTGGGTGATGGGGTGCCTGTGAGATAAAAAAAAAGTGTGTTAAGACTGCAATTCCAATTTACTGTGAACAAAATAATATTGTACAAATAAAATGTAAGTGACAATTCCCCACCAGTCCATTCTGTCTCCTTCACCAATAAAATCTGGCCACCAACATATAACAAAAATGTTTTTTAATGTGAAGCAAAACAAATACAAGAAAAAAGTACTTTTTGGAGCATTCCCTTCATTTGTAGAAAACCTAAAGTTGAAGCCATGAAACAACAGGTATAAATGACTTTTACCATTAATACCATAAAAAACAAAGACCTATTACAATATAACCTGCTTTAGTTACCCACTGAATTAAAGGATTACCTGTCTTATGGGACCTAGATGTATGGTTCCCAAAATGTCTATTTCTTATATAAATCACCTGAATTTAGAAGTCACCTGTTATGTGACCCCTTTTGCTCCTTCTCTTGGACGGTCTCTTACAACAGGTTAGACTGTATTACAGTATTACACCCCCCCCCCCCCCCCCCCCCCACCAATGTATCATATCTAACAAAGAATCAATGTTCAGAGTGAGTTTATCGTCCCTGTCTGACCCTTTGGGTTGAGATTATTGGTCAGAATTTGCCCATGCTTTTATAGTTGAGACTATTGGTCAGAGCTTGTATGTGCCAATATGAGTTTCTAGAGTATGAACAACATTGAGGTAAAAATCTGAGTAGTCTGTTTTTTTTCAGATTATGAAGAAAAGTACAGTCTAACCTGCCTTAGCGACCCACTGAATTAAAGGAAAACCTGTCTTATGTGACCTAAATGAGCAGTTCCTAAAATCATTTTTTCCTATATAAATCATCTGAATTAAGAGACCACCTGTCATATGTGACCCTTTTTGCTCCTTCCCTTGGAGGGTCTCTTAAAACAGGTTAGACTGTATTGCTCAGATATGCAAATATTGCTCAGAACAGCAAAAAGTTCTTACCAGTAGTGCAGGCGCCACCAGTCAGAGTTACATCATCAATGCCTATATCACCAATATAACTGGTGCCTCTTACTCCCTCAAACACCACCTAAATATTAAAAATAAACATTTCTCTTAAAATTACTTTTTATTCATAAACAGAGCATGTTCAATTGCAGGGCTTCTTTCGAAGCCAAGGGGTCGGGGAACCAGATTTTAAATTCCCTATGCTTCCTACATCCTCCACATGTTCATGTAAAAGTATTTTTCAGCTTACTAGCAATAGGCTGAAGGTTTTTACCCCGTTTTATTTGTTACCCAGGAACCATCCTGCAATGATAACTGGATGCCACCAAATAACTGATAGATTGTTGACATGACATCTAACAATACAAGTCTAGTTCAAAGAAAGTCCAACTACTGTTTTTACAATCAAACAAACACTGCCACCATGCAAATATACCTCTACTGAAATATCAAAGAAGCAACCCAAAAACTGTAGGCAGAGATTGCTGGATTTTTCATTTATCTTTATCTGGACAAATGGATGAACGTATGGATGAAGGAATGACTGCAGTGCAAGGGTAAAATCAATATGCTCATCCCTCTCTCCGATACCTTAACACAGGAGGCATTAAATCAAGCAGAACAACATGTAGTTTTGGGCCTCTATGGCCAAATGGTGAGAGTATTGCACTTTAAACCACTCAGCCTCACATCTCTTGTCAGTGCGGGTTCCAGCCTCGCAGGAACCTAAACTGATTATGTGAGAAAGTTTGCCACTTTACTTGCAGATAGCCGGTGGTCTCTTCCCAAGTACATTTGTAACCAAGCTCTCTCCTTCACCAATAAAAACTGGCCACCACCATTAACAAACAAACAAAACATTTAGTATAACTTACGTTGGTGACTTGCTGTGTAGTCGATCCCCCTTGTATCTGCACCTGACCAAGGACCCACTTATTCTGCTGCGATCCTTGCCTGGTCCACACAGGAGACCCTAGGGTTGTGTTTCCTGTTCGCAGATACACATTCAGAGCTTTGACATGTGCACCGTACATGTGATAGTAAAAACTGATACACTGTGCGTAGATGCCATTGACAGGAGGACTGATGAGGCGGGCGAGGTCACCAGGTCGTCGTGGTGAGGAGGCCTCTATGTACATGTAATAACCACCTGAAAAAAGGCAAAGGTAATGTGTGAAGAAATGAAATACGAAATTAAGAAGAGAGGAAAACATCCATGAATCTTACTGCAAATCAGGTCACAATCAAATAGTGCATGTTGATCAAAAATGTAGAGTACAGTCCATATAACACTCTGCTAATTTGAGTAAAACATGATTAGTACAGGAATCATATATTTGGTATGAAAAGAAGAAAAAAAGGTCATAGTAGAACCATCCTGAAATAATTAATAACATCATGCACAAAAAATGGAAAAAAATAAGGATTTAGAATTTTTGTTTTAAAATCTTATATAGAAATAAGAGGGCAAAGAACTCACACAATCTGCCACCAGATTTCTTCATATGCAACAGTCACTATATTCGCTTTATAGAATCAAAATGCTAGGACGAAAATCAATCATTCTTTATCAAATAAAAATCTTAGTTTCTTTAACAATTATATTATCTACACAATTTAATTGTAAAGAGTATACAAACTTCCGCTTGTGTGGTCCTTTGATGGGCCGGTTCCAGATGTCCCGGTGGTTCCACGATGCCTCAACCAATCAAAATTATCTGTCTTATCCTGGGTCCATGCACATATATTGGTATCAAAGTTACAATTAAATCCAGCTGAAAATATCACAGAATTTTTGTTGTAGTGACTCGTGATAATGTTGCTTCTTTGTTTCTTTGACTAATATTTGTTCCACTTTCAATAATCTAGCAGATATATTGTGGCAGCATCGAGCCAATGCAGGCTTCACAAATATGGACTTTTGCTATGGAGTTAATCCTACGCAGTAAGGGATCTTTCACATGCAAAACAATCCTTCCCACTATGCTTCTTTTTATCTTCAGAATACTTCTTCTAGGTATAATAATTTGGCAAGTTGAACAGAAAGACATTAATAGGTGTGGAAGCCTTCAGACAAAAGTTTAGGTTTCTAAAGTCAAATCGGAAATATAGTGGAACCGTTTGTGAGAGACCACTATTGTAGAAATGGTTTATTTGATAATCCTTGAGATAAAACCTGTCATGAGAGACCACCTGTCTTGAAAGACCATATTTGCCTAAGGAAGGGACAGTCTCTCAAGACAGGTTTCACTGTATTGCAAATCTTTGGACGTTAAAGCTGACTCTTACCTGGGGCAGCACCTAGCCCAGCTGTGGGACCACTAGGTGTTGTTGTATACATTGATGGTAGTGCTGATGTAGGTAATATCTGACACATATTAGGGTTGAAGATGACATCATCTACTGCTATATCTCCTGTGTACCCTGATCCTTTGATACCCTCAATTAACACCTAAAAATACAAACAGGTCTGTAAAACTCATGGAAACATTTTAAAAAATGGCATCATCTATGGCTTTATCTCTTGTGTACCCTCATCCTCTAATACCCTCAATGAATACCTATAAATATAAACTGATCTGTAAAACTCACGAAACGACACTCAATTGAACAGACAAAAGCAGAATTCATAAATTGATGGCCTTTTTGTAGAAGTTTGCATATCTAGAATTCAGAATCAACTTTTACTTATAAATGTAATACTAACCTGATATGGTACACTACTTGAGATTTGAACTTGACCCTCATTCCAGGTATTGCCCTGATTTCCTTGAAGCTCCCAGATTCTTGATGCTGTGCCATTTAGGGGTTGTAGCCACACAGTCAGGGAGCCTATGGTTGCCCCATACATGTGGTACCAGAAGTGGAAGCATTGATTTCCTGTGGCAGGGAAGGTGGCACTCTGTAAAACAGCTCGATCACCTGTTCTTCGTGGTGCAGATGTCTCTATGTAGAGATATTTGCCTGGAAATTACAGAGCAAAATGTATTAAACAAACTTATCACAACTTTTGATGTTCCTTCCTTCATTATCTAAAACATTAAGTTTAAGGGGTGTTTGTAGAGCCCCAAATGACCCACACTGATAAATACCTGGTTACGTCATTTGTATAAATCAACATGGCTGACGCTTACCCTAACTCTGATGACTTTCTGTTTTGTTAGTTCATGAAAATAGAAACAAAGAAGTTATTTTAAAACTATTTTCCTCCTTTTGGCACATTCCTAACATCAAGATCCCTTCATGAATTTCAAGGATTTCAAGGAAGAGTTTAAGTTACAACATACAATGTACCTGTAGAGTTTGAGTTACAACATACCTGTAGAGTTTGAGTTACAACATACCTGTAGAATCTGAGTAACAATACACCTGTAGAGTTTTAAGTTACAACATACCTGTAGAGTTTGAGTTACAACATACCTGTAGAGTTTTAAGTTACAACATACCTGTAGAGTTTGAGTTACAACATACCTGTAGAGTTTTAAGTTACAACATACCTGTAAAGTTTTAAGTTACAACATACCTGTAGAATCTGAGTTACAACATACCTGTAGAGTTTTAAGTTACAACATACCTGCAGAATCTGAGTTACAACATACCTGTAGAGGAATAATTTACAACATACTTGTAGAGTTTTAAGTTACAACATACCTGTAGAGTTCTGGTATGTGTGATCACTTGACGGCCCTGTTGATGTACTTGTTGTACTTCCACTCCCTTTTATCCAGTCAAAATTATCTCCAGTGTGTGAGTTACTCCAGCTACACAAATCCAGCTCAAAATTACAGTTCCCTAGGGAGAAATCATTATTTCTTTGTTAGCCTTATAATACCTAAATGATCCAAAAGAAAATGTACATACGTGTTCTGCATACCAATTCTTATCAAAATGACTCAGCCATTTGTCTTCAACAAATGAAAAGTCACAGATTCCCATTACCTGATAATAAAATATTGAGTCACCTTAACCAGTCTTTATAGGAAGGTGGTCTTTATATAGAGATTGATTTCTGCACATTTGGTAGCATTTGGGGAGAGCAAAAAAAGAGTCTTTGAGATCAAGTGCACAGGTCTTTTTATACGGGTGGTTGCTACAACATATTTTACTGTATATGTGACTATTATTGGAAGGTCTCAAAACAATAATTTAACATCTAGATACACAATTAACATAACATTTCTCACCATTTTGTGTTGTTCCACAAGTTCCTGTTTTCAGTGTGACATCATCAATGGCAATGTCACCTAGGTAACTGCTGCCACGGATACCTTCAAACACCACACTGAATGACCCGCTGTAAGCTGGTATTCCATACTGAGCCCTTGTCCAACGCTGGCCCTGGTTACCTAG
Organism: Pinna nobilis; assembly: GCA_016161895.1. Lineage (NCBI taxonomy): Eukaryota > Metazoa > Mollusca > Bivalvia > Pterioida > Pinnidae > Pinna > Pinna nobilis. Next base: position 3,804 of record JACSZP010004815.1, on the reverse strand, counting down.
AGCAAATTAAATGGAGGTAACTCAAATGTGTCAGGGTATGCCTACTGTACTCCACAATTTCTTAAACTTGCAGTAACACATAAAATTCATTGTAAGCTGCAACATTCATATTTCAGGTAAAACCGCCACAAATCTCCTCTCAACATAACAAAGACAACAAGAGGCCCATTGGGCCACATCGCTCACCTGATAAATTTCACAAAGAAGCAGAAATTTTGGATTTACATTGTATCTCTATTGAAAATTATGGACAAAGATGAATCTCATTTGTTAAGCTTTGGACTCTACTGTTTAAAATTTGGGCCCCCTTATTTGATTAATTGTACACTTGCTGTTCTTGAGAAGAAGATTTTAAAAGATATTTTCCTATATCAATCTTTGTTAAATTTAGGCCCCTTCTGTTGCCCCATCTTGACTCTGGGGGCCACCATTTGAACAAACTTGAATCTACACCATATAATAATGCTCCTATATCAATTTGACTAATTGTACACTTGCTGTTCTTGAGAAGATTTTTAACAATATTTTCCTAAATAAACCTATGTTAAATTTTGGGCCCCTATTGTGGCCCCATCTTGACCCCAGTGGCCACCATTTGAACAAACTTGAATCTACACCATATAATGATGCTCCCATAACAATTTGTTTAATTGTATACTTGCTGTTCTTGAGAGGAAGATTGTAAAAGATATTTCCCTATATCAACCTATGTTAAACTTTGGGCCCCTATTGTGGCCCCATCTTAACCCTGGGAGCCACCATTTGAACAAACTTGAATTTACACCATATAATGATGCTCCCATATCAATTTGGTTATTTTGTACACTTCCCCTTTGATAAGGGCCTGACCCTTCATTTGAACAAACTTGAATCCCCTTCCCCCAAACATACTTTGTGCCAAGTTTGGTTGAAATTGGCCCTGTGGTTCTTAAGAAGAAGTTGAAAATGTTCAAAGTTTACAGAGAGACGGACAGAGGGACGGACAGACAGACAGACGGAGAGACAAAATGTGATCAGAAAAGCTCACTTGAACCTTGGGTTCGAGTGAGCTAAAAAGTAAAGTCCTTTTATAAGAAACAGTGTCCATCATAACTTGAGGAGGATTGCTAGGTACTTCTTACATGATTTATGACAATGTAGTAATGAATCTTGAGAAGAAAAATTTTGAAGGCTTATACTAAAGCAAACATTTAGCGTAAACATAAGATGCGTTACCTTGTTTAGTCCAGACAGGGCTACCTCTACTCTGACCTTTCAGAACATAGAGATTGAGTGTTCCAGTACTTCGCCCATACATGTTATACCAGAATTCCAGGCACATGTTAGTTGTGGGAGAGGCCTGGAGTTTGGAGGTCAGTCGTGCAATGTCACCAGGTCTCCGTGGTGCTGATGCCTCAATAAACATGTAATGCCCTGAAATATAAATGATTAAGTAAATGGTCCAGATAAATGGCAAGTCCACAAAACTTGAGAATATTCTTAATGAGCAGATATGATAAATACAAAATTGAAATAATGTTTCAGAAAAAAAATTCATCCAGACACAGAATATCTCACAAAATACGAAGGCTGTAGTTCCAAAACTGTAGGAGAGAATAGCCTGATAATGTGTATGGTAACACAAATGCTTTTAAGCATACTACGGGTGCTTGAAGATACAGAAAAACAATTAAGACCTACATACATTGTAGCAACTAAAAAGCATTCTTCTGAACAAAGTTATTCCAAATAATGAGTCTTCAAGTTGAACTAGCCTTCACTGATGTTATCTGGCAGATTCCATGTTACTTTGATGTGATCTCCTAAGTAAGTGTCTATAGACAAGGGCTAGGCACCATAAAACTTAAGAATTTACTTAAGTCTGAGAATTTATTCAACTCCAGCTTCTCAGCCAATCAGAATTCCCAGTTAGCTCAAATTGAGGAAATTCTCAGACTTATGTAAATTCTTGAATATTATGGTGCCCAGCCCATGTCTCACTATATAAATATCATAACAAACATAAGTATCCTTTGTTTGTCTGTACCTCTAGATGTTCCGTATGTGTGGTCACTGGTTGGACCCGTTCCTGTCGAGCCTGTTGAACCTGTAGATCTACTCCAGTCGAATACATCTGTCTTATCATTGGTGTATCCACAAAGTGCAGCATCCTCAAAATTACAGTCAATGTTGCTCACAGCTGAAGTAAAGAAAGTAATGTTAATTTAATATTCTCATCTACAGATCTTAAGGGGGTGAGTCAAAGGGGCCAGCTGTATCCCCTGGAATTTGCAATGTATATACCATCGAGATTTTTGAAAAAAATTGAATTACTTAACACTTGATTTTCTTGCCATAACCCCCCCCCCCTCCCCGAAACCAAAAAACCAAAAAACAAAACAAGAAATAAAGAATAACACACACACAAATGGATCTAAGCATGATTTTGTAAGAGATGATGGAGAAATAAAAACTAATTAAGAGAGGATCTGTCATACCAACACAAAGAACATAGGTATAAAAGAGAACTTACAACTCTGGCAAGCTCCATCAAATATGCTGACATCATCAATGGCAATATCTCCACGGTAACTCACACCAACAGTTCCCTCTATTACAATCTGAAATATAATAAAATGAATTATTTGTGTTTTTGAGTTTTGCCATGTTGTCAAGTAGTGTCAATTCATACTATTTCTATGTGGATTTCCACATACAGGAAGGTTTATATTTATGGCATGATTCATTCAACATCAAGGAGTTAGAAATTTCCAATATAATACTTCTCTTCAAACTCAGAAGAAAGCTTGAAATTTGAAAGTTTCAAACATTAATTCATCAATAATAAAAAATAAGATATTGTATATCTACCTAGAAAAGTACTGTAGGATTTAGATTATATACCTACCTAGAAAGGTACTGTTGGATTTAGATTATATATCTACCTGGAAGGGTACTGTAGGATTTAGATTATATACCTTCCTGGAAAGGTATTGTGGGATATAGAATATATACCTGCATAGTACCTGGAGAGGTATACCCGGTAGTGGAATTTAGATTTTATACCTACCTGGAAAGGTATTGTGGGCTTCAAATTGATCTGGGCCTTTTTCCATTGTTGTCCTTGAGTTCCTTGTTTTGTAAAAACTGGTTGTCCAAGATTTTGTCCCACCTTCATGTACACATTGAGGTGGTCAATATGGTCTCCATACATATTATACCAGAAAGTAAAACATTTGACAGACCCAGGGCTGTAGACAGGTGCTTGTGGACTCAAAAATCTGGCTTTATCACCTCTTCTCCTGGGAGATGATGTTTCAATGTAGTAGTAATATCCCTGAGCTGAAATGTACAATAATAATTGAAAAAAAATTGTTGAATAAAACGCTTTGTCAGCTTAGTTCTATCTGATTAGCACTAAATCAATAAAGGCATGAAAAAGAAATTTTGAAAAGAAAAGGGTATGTATACATGTACCTCGAAAGTGCTGTTTGCATAACAAATGTTTATTCAAAATGGGATACAAATTTCTTATTTAGAAAAGTCCAAGGGCCATAACTCTGCTAATAACACCGGTAGGTCAAATAGATTGAAAGTTTATTTGGATATGTGCATTTAAATACATACAAATAATCAGTTCAATATTACATTCGAGAAAATATTAAAGTCCAGGAAAAAAACAAAACCCAACAAGATGTGTTTGAGAAACACTATGCCCCCGAGTGGTAAGCCATTTGTGAAGGCTAACGTCTAAAACAACGCTAACGATGGACGATTTCAGATATGAAGAAAAATGGACTTGTATCTTCTACGTCCAAAAAATCG
>JACSZP010004812.1:0-12103 GCA_016161895.1 Pinna nobilis | reverse complement strand
AATGCATTTCTGCATGTGTATTATCATCATATTATTCAAATATCAGTAATCAATGTTTTTCCCCTTAATATTCAGTTAATCAAGGCCCAAACAAATGATTTGAGCATATACTCAAATCTTGAGTATCATACTCAATGTCTTTTTTTAATAATACTACCTGCTGATTGCTGATAAATACAAACCATTATTAATACTTGAATGATATGATATTGATATACATGCAAAAAAGCTTTTTACACTTAATTTACTTGTACTTTGTTTAAAATTAATGGAAAGCAAATGAGATGAGTACTGAGTTTGAGCTTGATTTTTTTTCAGGTGATTTTGGGCCCAAGCTTGGACCTTCTCCCATCTAACATAAACCAATAAATTTGTTGACAACTTTTAAATTCAATTTCTGTAAAACAAAATTTGACTGGTTTTTGACAAAGGTCAGAGGCCGTCCCTGTCTTTCGGATGAGGCAGTAAAAACCAAGGTCCCATGTCACAGAAGGTGTTGGCACATTAAAGAATCCTCTCTGCTCTACGGCCAGCAGTGCCGAGCATAGGCAAAATTTGTAGCCCTTCACCGGCACACTGTGACGCCTCCATATGATTGAAATATTCTTGAGTGGGACGTTAAACAACAATCCCATGCCACACCATACAAAGGTCAGATGGATTTGCCTGGTTCTCATTTGACCTGCAACATGGCAGAAAAGGGGAATAAATTAGAGAGGTCATATGTTACATGTAACTTTGGTCAATGAGTGGCCGCTTAAAGCAGTCAAGTCTACATTACCTGACTTCCACCAAATCATTCGGTCTGTAACTAGGGTGAAGGAAAAACCAGACTTTCTTCACAAAATGGTCAATCTTAGGTTCTTCTCTGGACCCTCGGACATACACCATCCATTTGTGGGTCGACTGGTCATTCTCATCCCTCCTGTCCACAGGAATGTACCTTTAACAACAAAAATAAAAGAGATGAAAATACAATCAATGATTGGCCCATGAATATTGAGAGGAAAACAGGGGGTTGGTGGTCGGTTGCATTGTTGTTTAACGTCCCTCTCAAGAATTTTTCACTTATATGGAAACATCACTGGGTGCCTGTGAAGGGCGACAAATTTTGCCTATGCTTGGCACTTATTGCCCTAGAGCAGGGAGGGTTCATTAAAATGATGGTTCTTTAACGTGCCAATATCTAATGTAACTTTGGACCTCTGTTTATACCGTCTCATCTGAAAGACAAGCTTGGCTTGGGCTCGAACTCCGGACTCTTTGGTTCATATTCTTTCAATTCGTTTTATTTTCAGACATACGTCTCATCAATATCATATTACAGACAACAATTGTTACACTCAATCAATGGAGGGAGAATTAACAAACTAGACAAAATAGTTGTTGTACAAAACTTTGAACTTTTTAAGATTGAGATACATGTAGGCTATGAAAAATACAAAAGCCGTGATACCTTGAACTGAATGTGACAGTGCCACACAGCCAATATGGAAATAATAGAAGAGGAATGGCGACGTGACACAGCTTACCGATACAGTAACGGTAGCTACGTAGAGAAAAGGTTAGAGAAAGAAATATATTTCTATATATTATAAGTGTGATTAGATGCGGATGGTCTTCCCCACAAAAATCTCAGCAAATTGCATACATGGTGACAGAAAGATCTGGAAACATTAAGGTATGATAAAACATGTGCCAGTGACATTCTAGCTATGAATCTGAAGATTCGAAGAGCTAAACACTAGGCCACAGCGGCCAAGGAAAAAACAGGTGGTTAATTGTTGTTGTTGTGTTGTTGTTTAACGTCCCACTAAAGAATATTTCACTCATATGGAGACGTCACCGTGTGCCGGTGAAGGGCGACAAATTTTGCCTGTGCTCAGCAGTGCTGGCCGTAGAGCAGGGAGGGTTCTTTAACGTGCCAACACCTACTGTGACACGGGACCTTGGTTTTTACTGTCTCATCCATAAGACAGGGACAGCTAACTGCAGAGTGGCGCTGCGGGAATCAAACCCCGGACCTCTCGACTCGAAGTCGAACATGCTAACCACTTGGCCACAGAGGCCCCACAGGTGGTTGATAATAAAATACCTCTATATAAGTGATACGTTCTTAAAGTGTGTTTCAAATATATATCATAGTCTGTGGTAGTGGTGAATCGATACGTATCACTATGTCGATACATATTGATATTTACATGTGTATCGATACTCAATACAGTGACTGTCCAATATAGGTACATGTACATGTGTATGTATAGAAGTTTAGCCCTATATTTTTGGTTAGATCATGTTGGGATCTGTATTTTGTTTGTTGTGTTGTTGTTTAACGTCCCACTCAAGAATATTTCACTCATATGGAGACGTCACCGTGTGCCGGTGAAGGGCTACAAATTTAGGCTATGCTCCGCACTGCTGGCCGTAGAGCAGGGAGGGTTCTTTAACATGCCAACACCTACTGTGACACGGGGCCTCGGTTTTTACTGTCTCATCCAAAGGACAGGGACGGCCAACCGCGGAGTGGAGCTTACGCGGCTCGACCCCGAGTCTTCCGATTAGCAGTCGAACACGCTAACCACTCAGCCACTGAGGCCCGGATCTGTTTATATCTCTTATAGTTAACACAAAAGTGCTGACTACGAGTTTATTGCTGATGCTCAAAAAGCAAACTGTCAACAAGCAAAACCAGTGCCTGGGAGTATCTTGTGAGAGATCTTAATGTTGAAGCTTTTTTTGTTATTATATTTGGTGCTAATGGGTAAGTTTCTATCTATTTTATTTAGTTTAAAGAAAAGACATCATTTTTGTTGTATTTCTAACTCATTTTAGCATGAATATTCAAAAGAGTTTCTATATCCAATATATCATGTATAGTAAGTTAAAATGTTGTATCATATCAAAGTTCTCCAATCAAAACACAGCTCTAGTCTGTGGTAGTGTATACAATGCACATGAGTGAAGCAGGGATTTTGCATAATCAGCATTAATCATTCAAGCTTGGTGACCTATAGCACCTGGGTGGGTATCCACAACAATCCTAGTATTCATTTTCGTTTGACTCTCTACATATTGTTACAAGGTGTTAAACAATGAAACAAGAGGCTCAAATGACCTACAAAATGTATACCGCTCACCAGGGCAATATAAGCATAAGAAGCGATCAAAGACATTAACTGATGTCCTAAAATGACCGAGTCAAAAAGAAAACTGTCAAAAACATGTCAAGAATTGATTTCTGAATGGAACCAAAAGCAAGAACACTTCTTCACACATCCTTCTAGATCACTCATATGCATTCTATTTTGGCCATTTTCAGCCAATATTTCCACAGTTAGGCTCTGATTTCATCAGTTTGCTTGATCAAATGCTTTAGATAATATTAGATTAAGTTTTTCAAATACATTCTTGTGAAAAAATTCCTGAAATTCAATGCCGTGGCTCAGGTGAGCTAAAAACAACAACAACAATGCTAGCAGACAATGCTTAGCTGTTCTGTTCAAAACTGAATTTAGGCCACCTCTTCATAACTAATCAGCTATATTAATGCCTTCAGTTTTAAGGGATTATATCTATTGGAAAAAGACCACTGCTCTTCTCCAATTTGGTTTTTAGATGAATTGTTGTAAAACATCCCACTCAAGAATCTTTCCATGGAGATGTCACTGTATGCAGGTGAAGGGCAGAAAATCCCTTGTGACCATTGACCAGTGAGGGCTCTTCAATGTGCCGAAAGGTTCTGTCACTTGGGAAAGCACTTTTGACTGTCTTATCCAAAGTAAAGGAAAAGCCGGGTAAGACAGCAACCCACAATTTAGCGATCAGAAGGCGAACCGGCCAACCATGGAGCCATCACTTTAATTGAGGCAAACTGAAAATTTGAGAATGACCTTGACCTTTGACCTTGGATTAAGGTCAGTGAACACCTGTTTGTCATGAGTAACATCTGTGTGTATTATGATCCAGGTCAATCAATACTGGAAGGAGATATGGGCAAAATAAGATTTTAAGTCCTAAGTGCAGAATGATCTTGATGCTTGATCTTTGACCATGAAACAAGGTAGGCCGCAAAACCAGGTTAATGAGCATTATATTTTGTATAAATATGACCTAAAAACATGAAAGGGTTTAGGAGATATGGCTCTGGACGGACGGACAAACATACTGATAGACGGACGTACAGACGGAGGGACGCACGGGCTGACATAGCAACCATTATATGCAACCCCGAAAATTTCACATAAACAACCTGTGTTCCAACCGGCACAGGCTTGAAGTTTGAAGTGCAATGTGTTAACCATCTGGGCTCAGTTGTACAATGCATTGTTGAATTTAATTGAAAGTTAACCACCAACTACAGGTTAAAATTTTAGCGTGCAATTAGCTGTGACTAGTGGTTTAATGCTATCACATAATTGATTTGTTAGCTAATTACAGGTTAAATAGTTAATTTTACTAAGAGTTAACTTTAACAATGTATCAAACTACTGTGCAACTGGGTTCAGAAACACACACCCCCTCAATCATCCACATGCGCGGATCTAGAGGGGTTGGTCAAGGGGGTTCAGACACCCCCTGGAATGTGCAAACCATATGTACCAATATTGGTAAATTATGCTTAGGTTGTCATCTTTAACAGGATTTTCTTTTTTAATAGTTGGACCCCCCCCCCCGAAATATTGAAGATCCATATTTGTAATTTAGCATATCAATCCATACTTTGATACATTTCCAACGATGATTCTTTTCTTCACTTTAAATCTGGCAGTTCTGCTGTCAGTGTGCCCTGTAGTACTCTGCTCGAGACATCCAGAATCCTGCTCAAAGAAAAACCAGTTGTGAACAAATAATTGACCGCTGAGCTATACAACCTCCTATTTGCATAAATCAAGGGGCCGCCGTGGCCTAGTGGTAAATCTGTTCATCTTCTGATTGAGAGGTCCAGGGTTCGAGCCATGCTGCAGTTAGCAGTCCCTGTCTTTAAGATGAGAGAGTTAAAAACCCAGGTCCCGTGTTACAGTAGATGTCGGCATGTTTAAGAACCCTCCCTGCTTTACGGCCAGTTGTGCTGAGCACAGGCAAAATTTGTCACATTTCACCGACACATGGTGATGTCTCCATATAAGTGAAAGATTCCTGAGTGGGACGTTAAACCCAGGACCCTCCATACACTTTTACTGACTATGGGCTCCTGGTCTGTCTGCAATTTTTTCTCTGCTTGTTACAGTTGATGTTCAACTTACAACAATAAAGCGTATGTTTGAACAGTATCTTGAATTTCTTTACTCAAAATAAAGTTAAGACACTAACACATAGGAATATTATATATGCTGCATATGCTGTGAAGTTGAATATGAAAACCAAAAGTATACATGAGAAACAAAATCAAAAATGTGCCATTAAATGCAGAATCATAATGATACTGTAAATCCAGAAATTTTCGGGGAACTTTATTTTAGCGAATCAATGGTCATGCAATTATTTGCGAGACTATATTTTCGCAAGCATGCATTTAAGTTAAAAGTTTGTGTTGCTTGATGCATGTTAATATCAGGTTAGTATATTTAGCGAGAACTTTATTTTGGCGGGTAAGAGCTCTCGTGTAATTACTCGAAAATAAAATTCTCACGAATAAAACTGGATTTACAGTAATCTGGGCTAACACGAAAGTCTGCTATTCTTACTTTAACTCAGGAGTTAACTCATCAGTGTCACTGCACTTTCAATGACTAATAATGAAACCAAAAATCGAACATATTACATTTCCCTAAATGTGGCATTTTTGAGAACCATCTTGCTTACTGTTTCCATCTTGACTGTTGCATTCTGGGTGTTGCTAAGGGTAACACTGGGCACCATGGTCTCAGAGGTAACTGGTTCTGACTTGATGACTGTAGACACAAACCCACTGGCAGGTTCTTGCTTCACCTCCACAGGGTGATCTCTTGGCCTTTTGCCAAGCGAGTCTTTCACAGCAGGATGAATGGACGGTGTTTGCTGGGGATTCCCCTTAATTGAAATACAAAAAGAAACTATATCCCTATGTAACACAGAAAAAAACTTTAATCTTATTGGATAGGATTTTGTTTTCAAAACAGAATTTTCCACTTTCTTATAATCTACTAGTGCATAACATGACTTTTCTCACGTATTCTTTGCATTATGCACTAAGCACCATCACAAAATACTTTCAAGACTACGTTTTGGCATATTGCCAAAATGAACCATAGTCTAACCTGCCTTAGCGACCCACTGAATTAAAGAACAACCTGTCTTATGTGACCTTAATGCAGAGTTTTCCCTAAGAAACGGCTGCCGGCCAAATTGACTGTCAATCAATTCTAAGTTTCAAAAGAATCTTAGAGGAGATAAATCCCCAAGACCCCACTTCTCAGCCTGTTTGATTCATTTCCAAGCCTGTTCATATAAAACAAAGGCAAAACACTGTAATGGATTGTACCCAAAATGGCTTTTCCCTATAAAAGTCCTCTGAATCAAGAGACCACCTGTCATATGTGACCCTTTTTTTGCACCTTCCCTTAGACGGTCTCTTAAAACAGGATAGACTGTATATTGCCTTCACCAGGCTCATGCTGCTTACATGTACAGTGGAACCTTGCTATTAAGACCACCTAAATGACTGACTAAATTTGGTCTGATTAGTGAGGTTGTCTTTTAAGTGAGGTTAAAATAGCCTAAAATAATGATAAACAGACTGAATTGTGATGGTCTTCATAGCGAGGTGGTCTCCTAAGTGGGGTGGTCCTAAGGCGAGGTTCCACTGTACTTGTTCATAGATGAACAGCATTTTGCTCAGTGTTATTCATAAGACAATATATTTTAAACATTCGATTACAGTCTAACCTGCATTACGACCCACTGAATAAAAGGAAAACCTGTCTTATGTGACCTAAATGTACGGTTCCCAAAATGGTGTTTTCCTATATAAATCACCTGAATTAAGAGACCACCTGTCATATGTGACCCTTTTAACTCATTCCCTTGGACAGTCTCTTAAAATAGGTTAGACTGTAGATGCATTTATCAACCTCATGAAAGCAGTGACGTCTCCATATGAGTGAAATATTTTTGTGCGGGTCATTAAATAACAATACAACAACAAGGATGACCTCATTATTTTACCTGAGAAAATCGCTGCTGTCCCGCTGACCCGTAGTAGTTGGCAATAATGCAGGCTCGAAGTCGATCCATGGCAATTCTAGCTTGACTGAGCGCCTGATAAATGAAGAATGATAAAATCTATACAAAAATTTTATAGTAAGCTTTAGAGAGAGTTCTGTCAAGCTTTTCCTTGCAGGCATCCTTATTCAAACATCTTAAAAGTGTCCAACATTTTTTTTCAGTTGTATCTCAAAACTAAATTTCAAAGTCAGTTAAGACTTGTTATAGGTTGCATTTCTTGTAATAAATTGAGTTATTTCTCAACTGAGTGAAATTTTTACTCAGTTGAGTCTGAATTTTCTTTATTCTAACTGGTCATTTTATCTTAATCAATTTGTAACCTTAATTAAATGTACATGTGTTTAGATAACCCAAATGCATTTTATCGAAAGAATTGCAACATGAATTAGTGAAAACAAGAGTGCCTTGAAGCACATGATATGCCCGTCGCTAATATTGTCGTAACAACTTGATATTATGATATGCACATCTTCATATGATATCAATAACACATGAAATTCCACTAGTTCAGAATAAAAGGGGCATAACTCTGCCAGATATTGTCATAACAACTTGATATTTTCATGTTTATCCAACTCTCATTTGTTAATTTTCAAGTCTCAAAATGTTCGCTAAAGCTCGCACTTTGAAACTTTGAAAATTAACTAACTTGAGTTGGATAAAGATGATAATCAACCCAACTTGTTGTGTAATCTCTTATAGTACCAAAGCAGCTTACACGATCCACATTATCGATTTCCACTTCCTTGTTCCTGATTTCTATGCTGACTTGCTTTCTGATAATGGCTTCAATTTTTCTTCTTGTTGTCTCTTTGGCTGCAAATATAAGTGTACTCGTTATCTTAAAAAAACTTGATTTTAGATTTGAAGATCAGACACAATTAACCCTTTGAACCCCAAGTGTCAGAATGGTATGCTCTATTTCATTGTCTTAGACTAGTCCATTTCGATCTATGGTGTTGAAATGGTTAATTAATCACAAATATCAACCCTTATGAGTTGAAGAGTTAAAGGATACCTCAGTGTTCTCCCCAGACCTTTATAGCATAGTGGTATCAGCACTGTTTCAGTTAACCTACACACCGCCTTCATCATCCCTGCTCTATTTTTCTCTCCAAACAGTCTTTTTGATTTACATATCTTGCACTTTTTCACAGTGTAAGCTGAACTGTATTTTATCCAAATTGTAAGAAAATATGCCTTATTGTAAGGGATACATATGTACATGTATGCATATTTAAACTTTTAAAAACAGATTCGTTCATTACTGAACTCAACTGCAAAAGTCTGCTGCAGTTGTATTGTTGTTTAACGTCCCACTAAAGAATATTTAATCATATTGTGATGTCACCATGTGCTGGTGACCGGCGACAAATTTTGCAAAAGTTCGGCACTTATGGCCGTAGGGCAGGGAGGGTTCTTTGACATGCCAGCACCTACTGTGACACGGGACCTCGGTGTGTACTTTCCCTTCCGAAAGACAGGGATGGCTAACCACAAAGTGGTGCTGCGCAGATTCTAACCCAAGACCCTTTGATTCGAAGTCGAACACATTAACCACTCGGCCACGGCGGCCCCAACTGCAAAAGATAATGAATAAGTGAGTATGGATTGGCAAATGGTTGAACTCTTTTTCTTTTTCTCTCCCCCCCCCCCTCCCAAAAAAAAGTGTGCCATGAGACCTTAGTTTTCAGTGTCCCATGGGAAGGAGAGGTAAAGTCAGTCGCCTCTGCAGGGCAAATTTGAAGCCATTACCTCACAATCAGATAATCATGGAGCTAAGACTGCCCTCCATTGTAATAATCAATGATTGTTTTTAGGCCTTTTTTTGTAGTTCCCATAGGGCCTATATTCGGCCCCATTCCCAATGCAAAATAAATGTTTTTTCCCCAATTTTACTGAAAAATTCCAAATTAATAGAATCAATGTCTCTGTATCTCTATGGTATTTACCAAAGATTCATAGGAATACAGAGCACAAATGCATTAGAAGCGCTTCCATACAGCATTGTATAGGCAGTACATGTGTATATAATATGTCATGTTTGTTGTTGTTGTTTAACGTCCCACTCAAGAATATTTCACTCATATAGAGACGTCAACGACTGCCGGTGAAGGGCGACAAATTTTGCCTGTGCTCGGCACTGCTGGCCGTAGAGCAGGGAGGGTTCCTTAACATGCCAACACCTACTGTGACAAGGGACCTCGGTTTTTACTGTCTCATCCAAAAGACAGGGACTGCCAACCGCGGCGTGGCGCCTGCGGGAATCGAACCCTGGGCCCCTCGGCTCAAAGTCGAACACGCTAACCACTGGGCCATGGAGGCCCCTAATATGTCATGCAAAATATTTTGCCCAATCAAACATCAAATTGCTTTAAAGTTCCTAATTGTGCTGTCAGTGGCATTTTCCCCAAGCTGACAGGAAAAGGATTGTATTTAGTTATACTTACCATCTTGCTCCAGAAATCTCTGGCGCTTACTCTGATGCTCCGTGACATCCTCGTAGTCTGGGTCTATGTCAATGTGTGCTCTCTTAGTAACCATCACCACTGAAAGTAGTCAATAAAGATAACTATCAATGCAACCATAACAAGATGTGTCAATTAAGTAATAAACTGTTAAATAAAGACGGGTATGGTCTAATATCCGGACAAAGGTTGAATGAAAAATTGAATAAACGCAGGCAGTTTATTGCTTATATTTATATTTCGGACATTATATGTTACGATTCATCATTGATTTTATAATGCACACAACACGTTAACTTTCGTCAACACCAAAGTCAACATACTGAAATGAACAGCCAATTTCAACAACAGGGGTATGTTTAATTTTGTAGCTGCTACGAGCCGATGCGTGTAGCCCACGACATTCAACGAAACATTGTTGAATGATGTCAGTTACACAGTACGTACATCGGCTCGTAGCGCGGCTACGACATTGAACACACCCCTTTTGTTACAATAGGAACAATGGCGGGTATGGCCAGTTAGACGCCATACACATTTACTTAAAGAGAAAATAAAATAAGCAAATGTAAATAAAACAACCTTCCACACTTGAATTTAGGAAAAGTCTAGCGGTAAAATGACCAACCTTAAAAAATGTCCATGGGGAGATTTTTCATATCTCAAGGGGGAGATTGTAAATTTAACAAAAAGTTTATAAGAGTGTGTAAGTTTTTCATTGCAGAGAAAAGGATTTTATCTTAAGAAATTATAAAACTCTTACATGAAAAAAAGGGAGTTTCCCCATTTAAGGGAGAGACATGACAATAATGTATAGATAGAGTAGCCTAATTGATCGACTGGGCATACATTTACACCTAACTTTTGGGTATCCTAAATGAACAACTAGTTCTGTATATTATTCCATGGACTGCTTCACAAATTCAACTCGACTGGTTTGCTGGCATTCTGGCTATGAAGCAATTCTCACTTTCTTTTATGGTGTTATCTTGGATTTCACTAGAGTTTAAAGGGTGCCAGGGTATTTCATATGACCTAGATAATTTGTAACTTCACTTTGCAACACCACACTCAGAATGTTTTTATTGTTAAACATCCCACTTAAGAATATTTTCATTACAAGGAGAAATCATTATGCTGGTGAAGGACAACAAATTTAGCATTTGCTTGGCACTCATGGTAAATAAGCAGGGAGGGTTCTTTAACGTGTCGAAACATAATATGAGAAGAGACCTGGGTTTTTACTGTCTCATCTAAACGGACAGGGACGACCAACCACAACATTGCATAGATTTGAACCCATAGCTTCCTCTTGAAAATTGGACAATTTTATGTCATTATTGAACACCAACAATAGTCTTACTGTAAACAACATAAAAATGGAGAATAATTACAAGTGTTAAATTGTTATTCCTATGGATGGTTATAAATGTAATAGGAACAACAGACTGCAAGTGTCAGTCTTCATCTTTTAAATTCCCATGTTCGATAAAATAAAGCCATAGGTCTGCGGATATTGTTTTATGCTTTCATTACAACTGTACATGGAGCACTGACCTATTTCTATTGAATGCCAGTTGAATATGGATGGCTGAGACGTGGAATTGTAAACAGTTAAAACATAATGTCAATAAAAATCATTTTGTGTAACAGATTAATTTAAAAAATAATGGATTCTTAAAAATGGATTATTTATTTTTCCAAATCGTGAGTATTTTTCTGAATGACAAGTTCAAAATAGGTCGATCAACAAACAATTTTTCCAACGTTGCATCGAAATAGAAACGGAGATCTATGGAAAGTATTACCTTGACGATTCAACAGAAATAAAGCACCAAGTATTTTAGTATTTACTGCAAAATTTATGCAATTGCATATTTTTTTTTCATGTGATTTAACGAATATGCATGAAGTGCTTAGAAGCGAGTATTGCTTAGTAGTAGCGCACCTAGAGGAACAAGGAACTGCTATTGATAAATTGAAACACCTGAAGTTTTGTTTAAAACGTAAATGTAAACAAGTGCAGTATACATAGGACGTCTGGCATATCATACACTATGTAAAAAGAAAATCTTCAAAGGGCGTTTTTCATTTCGTTGGTCCTGCAATCAAGAAATGTTGCAGTTGTACAATGCGAATTAAAAAAAATCTCGGGAATTTTCGGAAATGGCAAAGAGAATGAATGAAACTGATTATTTCAATCTAAGGCCGATAATTCTTAAGTTTTGTCCGGATAGAATAAATGAAGGTATTATGTGTATGCTGAAAATAAATTACAATTTGTCTAGTTCACAAAATTATACGAATAAGCCTTGTTTCTTCTAAGTCACGTTCCAAACAGTTTCATGGAGGCCGCCATGTTGTTTAAAAAACGAACTTACGATGTAGAGTTGATAACGGAAAGGAATTCACACCTATTCCCGGGAAATTGC